>CM053251.1:41940350-42069058 GCA_028583405.1 Pogonophryne albipinna
GCCAATCGAACGTAAAACGTTAAAGGTCTCCTGATTTAGTTTGTGAATGAATGCTTATTAGAGTTTGGGCTGGAGAGTGCGTGCGGACCTGTCGGTTAGATAACAATAGCAGTATGTCCTGCATCTGTATGATACAAATGTGTGTAAAATGATACCGGGCGCTGTAATCACTCATCTGGTTACGTTATTACATTGACCACAACCCCCCTGACCCAAAAGAAAGGACGTATTATTGGCTTCCCCTAATTTTTTTCCCACGCCAAGCTACTGCCTGTTGCCCTTGTGTTTCTTCCTCCCCTGCCCAGCTGTTTCTTGTCCCGTGATTACCCCATTCTGTATTTAGTCTTGTCTTTTCCTGTGTTCCCCTGTCGGTTCATTGTTTGTCTTTCCTGTCTCCCTCCATGTTGGTCACGGTCAGATTTGGTGTTGTTGTTACCTTGTTTTACCTATGTGTTTCATGCCATGTTTTTTGTTCATCAGCCTTTAAAATAAAGCTCGCTTTTTGTTTTTAGCCCTTTTTACCTTTTTGTAGTCTGCATTTGGGTCCTACCTTTTCCACGCATTCTAACAGAATGAACCGACCAACTATGGACCCAGCAGATTTTTATGATTTTGACTTGGATCTGTTCGATTATCATGCCGAGTGGAGTGGAACCTCGTCTAGAAGCGACAGAGAGGCTATCCTCAAAAAGGCACAAATGGAGGTGGCCAACATGCCTTGGTTGAGGAGCTCGTTGCCTGAATGGCTCAGAGTTTTGTCACGTAGCCTTGAGTGCCAGTCTCCATTTTCTGACCCTTTTTTGGGTTCCCGGCTGGCGTTTGGAGGTCCACGGAGCCTCCAAAAGACCTCTAAGAAACGCAAGGTCAGGAAATCAGCTCGTACTCCAGTACTGGTCCACACAGCCATGGTTCCGTGCTCCAGTGCCGGCCCACAGAGTCATGGTACCGTGCTCCAGTACCATCCCACACAACCATGGTTCCGTATTCCAGTTCCGTGCCCAGCAGCCATGGTCCCTGCTCCAGTACCGGCCCACACAGCCATGGTTCCGGCTCCAGAACCGGCCCACACAGCCATGGTCCAGGCTTCAGTTCCGGTCCCAACAGCCATGGTTCCGGCTCAAGTACCAGCCCCAGCAGCCATGGTTCCGGCTCCAGTACCGGCCCCATCAGCCATGGTTCCGGCTCCAGTACCGGACCCAGGAGCCATCGTCCCACCTCCAGTTTCGGCTCCAGTACTGGCTCTCCGGCCGACGCCAGCTCCCCGTGTGCTGTCGCATTCCGGCCGACACCAGCACCTCGTCTCCTGTTGGCTCTCGGGCCGACGCCAGCTCCCCGTGTCCTGTTGGCGTACCGGCCGACTCCAGCTCCCCGTGTCCTGTCGGCGTACCGACCGTCTCAAGTCACCTCTCAAGTTCCCTCTTAAGTTCCTTCTCACGGCCCGTCCACACAGCGGCGTGCGTTGAAGCTTCCAACGCTTCTGCCCATTCACTTTGAATGGGGTGACGTCACTTTTAGCCGAACTGCATTTTGGGAAGCGACGTGGAGCGTGGCTGGCGTTGCTCGCTTCAAAAGTTGAGCAATGTTCAACTTTTGGCGCCTCGGCAGAAGCGTCAGCCAATGAAATCCCGTTTATGCAAATCTGCCAGTACAAGCGCTAGCCAATCAAACCGCGTGTATGCTGGGAGAGACTACGCAGGTAATTTCCTCATATTCCAAAAAATTGAGGGAAAATTCATTATAGCGGTAGTGAATCACCCGGTGCTGAATGATCAGTCTCTGTTCATCTACCGGGATACAAACCGGAGGAGCAAGGCATGGAGGGAGGTGGCAGAGACAGTGGGTGAAACTGGTAGATTTTCGCCTGTTTGGGGATTTTATATCCAGTTTACTTCGTTTTAACATTGCTATTGCTTTGTATGTCGGGGGCGGGAGATTCATGTGATTGGTTGTTGGTCGCGTTGCTCGCAAAAAATCCCCAAGCTTCAGATACGCCCACCTCCAAGCGTCAACGCACGCTGCTGTGTGGACGGGCCGTCAGGTCCCCTCTCCAGTGTCTTCTCGAGTCCCCCCTCAATTCTCCTCACGAGGCTCCTCTCGAGGCTCCTCTCGAGTCACCTCTCAAGTCACCTCTCGAGTCACCTCTCGAGTTCCCTCTCGAGTTCCCTCTCGAGTCCCCTCTCGCGTCCCCTCTCCAGTCCCCTCTCGAGTCTCTTCTCGAGTCCCCTCTCAAGTCACCTTTCAAGTCATCTCTTGAGTCCCCTCTCAAGTCTCCTCTCGAGTCCCCTCTCAAGTCTCCCCTTGAGTTCCCTCTCAAGTCTCCTCTCGAGTCTCCTCTCGAGTCCCCTCTCAAGTTCCTTCTCAGGTCCCCTTTCAAGTCACCTCTCGAGTCCCCTCTCAAGTCACCTCTCAAGTCTCCTCTCGAGTCCCCTCTCGAGTCCCCTCTCAAGTCCCCTCTCAAGTCACCTCTCGAGTTCCCTCTCAAGTCCCTTCTCTAGTCCCTACTCAAGCCCCTACTCTATGTCCTGTACCGTTGGGGTCCTGCCGACTACTATTCTGCCGGGGGTCCTGCCAACCCTATGTCCTGTGCCGTTGGGGGTCCAGCCGACACCTGTTTCGTCGGGGGTCCTGCCAACTCCATGTCCTGTCCCGTTGGGGGTCCCGCCGACTACTGTTCTGCCGGGGGTCCTGCCAACCCCATGTCCTGTTTCGTTGGGGGTCCCGCCAACTACTGTTCTGCCGGGGGTCCTGCCAACCCCATGTCCTGTTTCGTTGGGGGTGCCGCTGACTACTGTTCTGCCGGGGGTCCTGCCAACCCTATGTCTTGTGCCGTTGGAGGACCAGTCGACACCTGTCTCGCCGGGGGTCCTGCCAACTCTATGTTCTGTCCCGTTGGGGGTCCCGCCGACTACTGTTCTGCCAAGGGTCCTGCCAACCCCATGTCCTGTTTCGTTGGGGGTCCCGCCAACTACTGTTCTGCCGGGGGTCCTGCCAACCCCATGTCCTGTTTCGTTGGGGGTCCCGCTGACTACTGTTCTGCCGGGGGTCCTGCCAACCCTATGTCTTGTGCAGTTGGAGGACCAGTCGACACCTGTCTCGCCGGGGGTCCTGCCAACTCTATGTTCTGTCCCGTTGGGGGTCCCGCCGACTACTGTTCTGCCGGGGGTCCTGCCAACCCTATGTCCCACTGACACCAGCCCATGTTCCGTCCAGAGTCCCGTCTACGCCTGTCCCGCCAGGGGTCCCACCAGCTCCTGCTCTCGATCCCAGTGCTCCGGCGATCCAGCTGACACTGGAGGGGTCCCATTGCGGCGTACGTCGTCCTCCGGAGCTGTCCCGTCGCCGCCTTCTTGCCCGACCTTGTGCCCGGCCTCCTGAGTTTCCCTTCCGTGGTCTTCGCCCTCGAGCCCGGCCCCCTGATTTTTCCAGCCGCTGCCTTCGCCCTCATGCCCGACCCCCTGAGTTTGCCTGCTGTGGCCTTCGGCCCTTTTTGAACTCTGCCTTTCCCCCGGGCCGTCCGCCCGAGAACCCCACCATGAACTCTGCCTTGCCCCCGGGTCGTCCGCCCGAGACCCCCTCCATGAACTCTGCCTTGCCCCCGGGTCGTCCGCCCGAGACCACCTTCTGTTGCTCTGCCTTGCCTCTGGGCTGTCGACCCAGACCCGTCCTCCGGACCCCCTCCACCCACCCTTTTCGAAGTGTTGGACTTTGTTTGTGTTTTGGACGTCTAGAATCCGTCCCATGAGGGGGGGGGGTTCTGTCACAATCTTGGTGTTATGTCACGGTTTTAGTTTTGTGTGTCTGGTAATGGGTTTTGTTTTGCTGTTCTTTTCTCCCTGTCTCTTGTCTTCCTTCCTGTGTTTTTCCTCCTGTGTCTGATTGTCTAATTGTGTTCACCTGTTGCCCTTATGTTTCTACCTCCCCTGCCCAGCTGTTTCTTGTCCCGTGATTACCCCTCTCTGTATTTAGTCTTGTCTTTTCCTGCGTCTCCCTCCATGTTGGTCACGGTCAGTTTTGGTGTTGTTGCTACCTTGTTTTACCTATGTGTTTCATGCCATGTTTTTTGTTCATCAGCTTTTAAAATAAAGCACGCTTTTTGTTTCTAGACCTTTTTACCTTTTTGTAGTCTGCATTTAACATAATCACATATCTCACAGGCTCCGCCCTCTACTGGACTCTATGGGTACTACCCTCTATGCAAGCATTCACCTACTGAGATTTCTATAGACGTAGCCGGCCTTGGGCGGGCCTACCTGAATCTCTGAGAGCCCTCCAAATCCCGGGACTGGAGAACAGGGCGGCCGACCTCATGTCGAGGGGCGGCCCCCTGCCAGGCGAATGGACGCTTCACCCGGAGGTGGTGAATCAGATCTGGGTCCAGTTCGGGAGAGCGGAAGTGGATCTGTTTGCCAGCCGGCGCAACAACCACTGTGCCCTGTGGTTCTCCATGGCCCTGAGCGACGACCCGCCCTTGGGGGTGGACGCGTTTGCACACGAGCCATGGCCAAGGAAGCTGCTATATGCCTTTCCACCGCTGCGTCTCATTCTCCCTCTCCTGGGGAGAGTGAGGCGAGAACGTCTGGCAGTCATCCTAGTAGATAGTCATCGTATCGCGTCGGGGCTCCGTCGTACTCAGAGATGACACAGATGAAGGTGGGCCAGCCCTGGGCAATCCCCCAGTTCTGGGGGGCGATGTCTCAATAGGCAGGTGCAATCGGGCGTTACCCACTATGGGCCATCCTCTCCAGGCTTGGCTCCTGAGAGGGACAGGCTGAGACAGGGTGGATTGTCTGACAGTGTTATTCAGTCTATCCAGGCAGCTAGAGCGGGATCCACCACAGCCTGTTCCAGGCCAAAGTGGCTGGGATTCCAGCGATGGTGTGAGGAGCGGAGAATAGAGCCCCTATCTTGTGAGTTGGGCTCTATTTGATCCTTCTTACAGTTACTGGTGGACAGAGTGCTTGCTCATTCCACAGTGAAAGTGTATGCAGCAGCCATCTCGTCCTGCCATGAGGGATTTGGCGGCAGGTCAGCCTTTAGTCAACCACTGATGTCGCGGTTTTTACAGGGGGTCAGGAGGTCAAATTGTAATCCCTGTAATTTTTGCTGTATGATGTCCTTTTGTTGTTCTGTTGTTTATGTTTTTTTGTTTTCATGTGGAACCTGCTGCTGCAGGTCTCCCTTGAAAAATAGATCAATAATCTCAATGGGATTTCACCTGGATAAATAAAGGTTTTGAATTTAATTGAATAACGGTGCACAGCTGATAGAAAAGGACTTGTAGTTTTTAAAGATATTACTGATTTTCTTTGCATTAAAGAATGTAAATACTGAGTTGAGAGAATAGTCAGGGGTTTTGGGTGATGAATTTCAATAGCTTACCATTAAATGACGGATATACCTTTCTGTCTATGATGTTTTACAAATCAGATATTAATGTGTAGAACTACAATATGTGAAATATCATAGCAATATCCTGTAAAATTATGTGAAAACATGAATAAAACTACACATCTTCAGATGTTATACATACATAAGTGTCCTACACTCATAATACAAAGTTATTATTACATTGTATGCTGTGTGTTATTTGTAACATCTTCAGAAACTACCTTTCCAACTCCTCATGCAGGTGACTGTTACAGGTATAAGCTTGAAGAGACTGAAACTGTATTTTTCCTAAAGTTTCTGACAGTTTTTTAACCCGCACCGCCTAGTGGTTAAAGCACTCTATTGCATTTTTTGTTGAATATGTTATATG
This sequence comes from Pogonophryne albipinna, assembly GCA_028583405.1. Classification (NCBI taxonomy): domain Eukaryota; kingdom Metazoa; phylum Chordata; class Actinopteri; order Perciformes; family Artedidraconidae; genus Pogonophryne; species Pogonophryne albipinna. Next base: position 41,946,109 of record CM053251.1, read on the forward strand.
TGATGAAAACATTTAAATATTAAGAGTAGCCTACATACAAAATAGGGGGAAAGTAGAAGGTCTCTAATTCTCAGTAGAGAAGTGCCATAGAACATGTTGTGAACATGGTTGTGAAACACAATAGCCAGCATATGTAGTTCTGGGGAGGTGGGGGGGGCTGGGTTGGACCCGTTTGAGTCCAGTTTTGGATAGTCTGCCATGGTTTCATTCCATTTCAAGGAGCTTAGCGTGACCTTGTCGCACTGCCACTCCAACATCCAATCACAGAGCTTGAGGACTAATCACGGGGTTTGTAAAGCAAAGCGGATGTTGTAGTCCCAAATGATAGCTGAGGATTATGGGTAGTGTAGTGTCTTCGGAAACTCTGTAGTGTCTAAACTCCGAAAAAACTATTTGTTTCTCCGAATCGAAGGTTAAAAACACAAAAGCATTGTACTGTGGTGTCACGTGTGAGGACATAATTCACTGTGTGTTTGGTGTGTGTTGCAACCCGGACCCGTTAGCGAGGGCACCGGGTTGGTGGTTCATTCATGCTAGCTTGACATGCAGTAACAGCTAACGTATTACTTGTCTGATGTTTCATGATAATAAAGTGTGTAGTTCCATACTGAACACCTCGCCTCCGACTCCCATTCATCGGCTCTACAGTACACAATTTAAACCAATGAATGTTATGTATTTAACAAGGATAAACTGATGTTTTTTAGTGGATGAGTAATGCAGATATCACTGTGTAATCATTTGACAGTGAGGGGAATATATCCGGTTTTATTATGAAAACTTCGAGACCGGAAACACTGTTTTCACCCCGTGAGGGTTGACGCTACGGAAAGACGTAGTACACTGTATAGTGTATACACGTTCTCCTGGCGAGACCTCAAATCATCTTCGTAATATCTATCAAACTATAGATCCTACACATCCATTGGACGTAGATTCTAAAAGTACAATATACACTTCTTGCTAGAAATCTAATCAAAAAGCATTTGAATGGCCAAACTATTCCACAATTTAGGATTTTCCAGAGAGGGTTATTTATGAATAAACGACCCACCGGAGCATTTGCAATCAACGAGAGCATGTTGTTTCTTACACGACCACTAGAGGTGCTACACTTTAAAACGTGACTATGGGTCGTAATAAGCTGCTGAACAGGGAGGCGTGTGTCGTAGTGGAGTAGTGTGTTTGTGTGGGGGCACAGGTTCAAACCCCACTGCAGTCAGCATGTCGTTGTGTCCCTGGGCAAGACACTTCACCCCAAATTGCTCCTGTGGGGATTGCCCACAGTATTGAGTATGTATGTCGCTTTGGATAAAAGCGTCTAACAAGTAACATGTAATGTAACAATCGACATATTTGGTAGTTTTTTGTAGGAGGACAGGCTGTCCATTTGACTGTGGTTAGAATGCTGGCAGGGTGTTTGATGGCAAACTCAAGGCACTCTCTTGTCAATGATTATTGTGCCAGCAACCAGCAGTCTACAAGTCCATGAATCAGGTATGCAGGGGTTCCAACTTCTGACGACCAGTAAACGTATTTTCCTAAAGAGGACATATTCGGCTCATCTTCAGGTTCATATTAGTATTTAGTGTCTCTACTGGGACATGTCTCCATGCTTTAATGTTCAAAAAGCTCTATTTTTCTCATACTACCTGTGCTGCAGCACCTCTTTTCACCCTCTGTCTGAAACCACAGCCCAGTCTGCTCTGATTGGTTAGCTGGCCGGCTCCGTCGTTGTGATTGGTCAACCGCTAAGAGAAGTCCCGCCCCTTAGCCTATCACGTACAATGTGTTGGAGCGCTATCCAATAGAAGCACGAGTGTTACATAGTGATGTCACTATGTTCCATAAGTAAACAAAGGAGTCCAATGGAAGCAGGAAAGGGAACACCCAAAAAGCATAATGGGGCCCCTTTAACACTTAATACTTCTGTGCGATGTTAAGCTTCCCTCTTTTTTTTCTCTCAGTGGCGTGGCCTTGCCCCATTAAAAGGGTTCGTGAGTGTGAGTGTGCGCTTCAGGCCTGTGCTCTAATAATTAGTCTTGCCATCTGTGTGTCAGAGGGTGGCAGCCAGACACCCTGTCTCGTCCCGGCCTCCAGCTATGACACGACACAGTGATCTGCACCACTATAAAGGATTGACCCAATGTCATCAAGATACAAACTTATGAAATACACCTTATATTTTCCAAAAAGTTAGTAAGTAGTTAGTACGTAATTTTGTTCACCATATATACATATTCTCGTACTTATTTCGAGCCGTATATATATATATATAGAAGCAAATGTACTGGACTGGGGTGGAGGCCTACACCACAACAAAATGAATGTGAATTTAACTTCTAGGGCCCAAATACTGAAACTGACTTGTGACCTCTTTCCAGGAACACAAGAACCAATCAATCAACCAAAATTCTTTATTAATCCAAGGGGATAATAGGTGACAGTTGTACTATAGGAGAATAAAATAAATAAATATTTATATAGACTGAAGTTGGGCAATACAAGACCTTGTAGTCCTCGGGGTGACATGCAACGTACGACGGAAATGGCTTGACGGTGAAAGTTACAGTGGTTTGTAGGAGTCGGGAGGAGCTGATAATTTATTCCGATAAATTACTCAGACCTACTAATTAACCTAACAGAAGTTATTGAGTCTATGTAAGTTTACTGCTTGGCTCAGATCCACCAACGTCAGCAAGATCTCACCTCTATTAACTCCTGAAGAACCAGGTTCAATTAACTGCTGTTTCAATTCAGACGACCCGCTAAATCTGTTTAAGCGATCCCGAAGGATTTTGATATCAGTAATGAGGTGTGGCCCTACCTAAGTGTGAGTGTGGCAGGGTGCAATCTTACCTTTGAAGCAGGAGAGGAGAGCGCAGATGTCTTTTAAGTTGTCCCAATCCAAAAGGTGGGATCAGTTTATTTGAAGAAAAATAGGTCCAAACGTATACAGGGTTTTTACCTTCTCTCGTTACAACATTATAATCCTACAAGACATATCGTGCTGTGATCATGTTCTAATATGCAACTCTAATTCACAGTTTTACATTTATTACATTAAATTGTAACTTCAACTGCCCAATTCAGTTGTGATTTTTACAGAATGTAGAGGTCTTCCCTCATAAAAGACCGGTGATAATAAAAAGCACATTCAAACTTTCATTCACCAAATCAATTCACATCAATTCCATACCTATATTCCGACAGGTGACGGGACTAACATTCACAAACACATCCCTATATTCCGCATGAATTCGGAGGAAGATACTCACAGGTGGCGGGTACTAATACTCACAAACACACTCCTATATTCCGACAGATGGCAGCTACTAACATTCACAAACACATACCTATATTCCGCATGAATTCGGAGGAAGATCCTCACAGGTGGCGGGTGCTAATACTCACAAACACACTCCTATATTCCGACAGATGGCGGGTACTAGCATTCACAAACACATACCTATATTCCGCATGAATTCGGAGGAAGATCCTCACAGGTGGCGGGTACTAATACTCACAAACACATATAAATTCATTCCACTAATTCAACCCAGACATTCAAGAGATATTTACCAAGTTTGACAGAACCTTACCGAGAGCAAAAACCCAGCTTACCGGGAGAGAGTATACCAGGGGAACCCCCCGCCTCTCTCTCTCTCTCTCTCTCTCTCTCTCTCTCTCTCTCTCTCTCTCTCTCTCTCTCTCTCTCTCGAGTTTGCTCCCTCTCCGCCAGTGTCTTTATGCTCAAAAACAGGATAGAAAAACCGAAAGACACCTCCTCCATACCCATATTTGTGGAAACTGAGCATGGCCTCTGATGGACAGGACTGGACATGACCAGACATATTCTATGGCTATGGCATAAGACACACCTTCCCAGGCTTATGTAACAAAAGTTCATGACCTCGAGTGTGCAGGACTTGCAAAATAATATTCTCGGCTATGGCTCATGGTGAAGACATGATGAAGACTCAGACTCATGATGGAGACATGATGAAGACTCAGGCTCATGGTGAAGACATGATGAAGACTCCAGCTCATGGTGAATACATGATGAAGACTCAGGCTCATTATGGAGACATGATGAAGACTCAGGGTAATTGTAAAGACATGATGAAGACTCAGGCTCATGGTGAAGACATGATGTAGACTCAGGCTCATGGTGAAGACATGATGAAGACTCAGGCTCATGATGAAGACATGATGAAGACTCTGGCTCACAGTGAAGACATGATGTACACTAAGACTCATGATGAAGACATGATGAAGACTCAGGGTCATTGTAAGACATGATGAAGACTCAGGCTCACAGTGAAGACATGATGAAGTCTAAGACTCATGATGAAGACATGATGAAGACTCAGGCTCATGATGACATTTGTTGTCAGATATACTCTGGTGCAGCCATGTTTCCATAAAGCACATTAAACTCAAGATAACCCGTCTGACTCGTGGCTAACTGCATGAGCTCATCCATTCCATTAGCTAGTGATCTTACTTTCCCCATGATGCCAGGGAGGAGACACCTTCTTTGCTTTGTTTACCCAGAATCCCCTGTGTCCTTCTCCAGATTTCAGTGGGGAAAACCATTCTTCCGACCACTATGCAAACATTTGTTAGTATTATTTTCTATTTAAAAATGTTTTCATATTTATTATCGCATAAACACCATATCCCAATGTGCATTGCGACTAAGACATCCAATCAATGAGCCTCAACGATAGCTGAGGATTATGGGTAGTGTAATATTTTCGGCTTTCCAAAACTCTGAAAAAAGAAATGTGTCTCTCACAATCGAAACGGAAAAACACAAAAGCATTGTACACAATTTAAGGACAAACTGATGTTTTTTTGTTGATGAGTACTGCAGATATCACTGTAAAATCATTCGACAGTGGGGGGAATTATATGCGTCCCTTTTTTTTCCTCAATAGAAATTAATAGGGGGAAAGACGTATCAATCTCACAATTTCAGTGGGTTCGCACAGAGCAACCTCTGTAGTTAAAATACTTGTAGTATACTCACGTTCTCCTGGCGAGACCTCACATAATCTTCATAATATCTATGAAAATATATATCCTACACATCCACTTGACATAGATTTTAAAAGTACAATATACACTTCTCGCTAGAAATGTAATCAAAAAGCATTTTAATGCCCAAACTATGCTACAATTTAGGATTTTCCACAAAAAATAAATCGGGTGTCCGCCATTTTTTTTTCTTCCCACGCTGGTACATTTTACGATCACGTGACGAGAGGGTTATTTGTGAGGGTTATTTGTGAATATACTACGTCTTGCCCTGTGGACCAACAACCCAGTCTGACGCGTTTCGTGTTATAGTCACGAAATTAATCTATTGATTCGTGTTCACCAACACGATTTCCCCATTTTTTTTCGTGTCACACAGAACGATTTTAAAAGCAATGTAAATAATTACAAATTAGAAGGAAAAAAAGATTTTAAAAAATACTGATTTCAGCATTCTGACACAGAACGATTTTAGAAGCAATGTATTTCTATTGGTAGTATGTTTCGTGCCTGCACTAAGTAATAACAAATTCTGAGCCCCATTTATTTTCCTCACGGACGGCAAAAAAAGTCTTACATTAAACAATTAAAAATAAAAACAATAATCCTGGCTTGATATTGAAATGCGGTGAGACTGGGTTGGGACCAACGTAGCTATTTCACGGTTTTTTGTGAAACTGGTTTGGACTAGGAGCTAGCATTGTTGTTCATATAATCATAACATTCAAAAGCATTCACTTAACTTGAGGAAATATTGTACATACAACCTAACAGCTTTAGTGAGTAGTTACATTTTAGATTTTGCAAAAAAATTAATATGATATAGACAAAGCTCTGGGATCGGTCGACTAACATTACATTTATTTTGGTGATGCTTTTATCGAAAGTGACTTAGAATAAATGCAACAAACAATTAATATGCCAATTCAGTGCAGATATATTTGCATTAGTATTTGCACATTTTAATTTTTTATTTGAAAGTGTAGTGGCCAAAAAGGCCAAAAAGAGACTAGTGTCTGCAACATTTCTGTCTGTGCTGAACTATAGAGATGTGGTTTATATAATAATAATAATAATGCATTTTATTTATATAGCGCTTTTCACAACTCAAAGATACTTTACAGTACTGAGGGAGGGTAGACAAACAAGGACAGGCAAACAAGTAAGTAAAAAGTAAAAAGGCAGTCAAGAGGAAGTTGATTGAGAGGGGGGGGGGGGGCTATGGGTAGACAGAGTTGAAAAGATGTGTTTTGAGGCGGGACTGGAAGACTGTGAGGGACTCAGAGTCACGGAGATCTTGGGGGAGGGAGTTCCAGAGCCTAGGAGCTGCCACTGAGAAGGCTCTGTCCCCAAAGCTGCAGAGTGTGGATGTGGGAATGGATAGGAGTCCGGCATATCAATGCATCGTCTCCGTGCCTCCACTCGCTGGATGCCGTCTCCCACGGAGCAATGAGATTCATTACAAACCTTTATGCACCACTGCAACCTATACGCTCGTGTTGGACGGTCTTCCCTGAAACACTGGCTCAGTGTTTCGTAGACTCAAAGCGACTCTAAATGACTTTGAAGCAGGCCGCTGTGTCAGTAAATGCTTTTATTTGCAGTGTTTTGCATTTTCTGCTGCATGTTTCGTTGGTGAACTTTTTTTCTTAAAAAGCACATCAATGTTTGCATTCTGGTTACTTGTAGTTACTTTTCTGATTGACGTTATGATTGCAGGTAGAACCCACCCGCTCATACACATGACTAAATGTAGCCCCCACCCCCAACCCCCTTCAGGCAGTCATCATCATTGCTGTGTATTAGAGGCAGTCCCAGTTATGACAGCACTCTCACATGTTCATCATGGTCACTACTTACCCAGAGATCATGTGTTGAAGAGCTTCTATTTTCAAACCGCCCACTGGCCTCTTCTGCATCCACCGCTCTGCAGGGTGGACAAACCACAACTCTGCAATAATAAATCATCTGCTTGCTTTATTTGCATCAACAAGCCAAACAATTATTAATACCTTCAAATATTAGTGTCAAAAATATCTGAAGGTTTGGAGAGTAGTGGATTACATGTAACAGGAATACGTGATCAGGATACATAAAGGTATTCCCTTACAATAAAAAATATAAATATAGTGTTTTTTATAAAGGATCAGATGTTCTCTCTTCTCTGTAAGCTGTACTGCTTTATGGTTTTCACTTTCTTTGGTTCTTTTGTTCTTTTTTAATTCAGTAGGTAAACCTATATGTTCATAAAATAGTGTGTGTGAGCTTAACTGTGTGTATTAAAGTAAAACGGAGCATTTTCTGTCAGCTCAGATTGTATTTCTGCTTTTTTAAACTGCAGTATGTGCTCATGTGTTTCAGTGCTGCTGCCTGAATATGCTGAGTGAAAGACAGGTGTTCCTATCAATACAATTATTTCTGATCCTAAATATCTTGGTTTCTTCTTCTCTAAGGTTATATTGTTCTGTTGTCTTACATAATACACTCAAGTAAGAAACATCTTATTGATATTTATTTTCTCTTTTATTTATTTGCGTGTATTTGATAATGAGGTAATGCAAAAGTAAGGGAAAGTAATCAGGTCACATTACTTTCACATTTTGATACTTAGATAAGGTGTTACGACCCTGGGTCGTTAGGTCATTTGTGTGTATATGTTTCCCTCATTCTGTGTCTGAGTGTGTGTGTGTGTGTGTGTGTGTGTGTGTGTGTGTGTGTGTGTGTGTGTGTGTGTGTGTGTGTGTGTGTGTGTGTGTGTGTGTGTGTGTGTGTGAGTGAGCAAGCAGGTGGTGCCCGTTAGCTGATCAGCTACCCTCGTTAGGCTGATTGGTCCACCTGAGGAGACGGGAGCATTTTAAGCTGCAGCCGTGCAGTTCCTCGGCCGCTCTCTCCGACTCAACTTCTCCTACTCCCAACTCTACCCGTGTTGAGATCTTTTGTCCTGTGTTCGCACTTTGAGTGTATCTTGTCCTTCTCTTCTTGCTGTGAGCTACCTTACGTTACCTGTCTTTGTAGACACAAGTTATTTTTACTCAGGAGATCAAAACCCTTTTCTTTGGTTAATTTGTTTTCTCTTTGTTAAGCTCCGTGATCGCTTTTCAGGATTGAACCCACAATACAAACACGGACAGAAAAACAGGAGTTTGCAGCAAAAGGTTTTAATTTCTAATCGTGAGGGGATACTAACTGTTGTTAATATAGTCCAGGAAAGGGGATAAAAAAGCGAGGGAATGGAGATCCTCAGCCGAGGCTCCGGAGTGAGCTGGGGATATCGCCAGTCGGATGAAAGGTTGTTTGAACCTGTGTCTTTACGCTCCCGAGAGCGAGTAGGTTGGAGCAGGAGTTAGAGTTTGTCCTACCGGACAGGAGTGTGGCGAGCAGGGGTTTCAGAGCCAAGGGGAGCGAGCAGGTTGGAGCTGGTAGCGTGGAGAGCGGATTAATCCGACGAGGAAGTGACTGGAAGTGGCTGGACGTGGCTAGCGGAGGAGGTGATGATGGGTTCTGAATAGAGAGACAAACAGGTAAGACAAAAACTGATTCCAGAGTTGTGTCAGGCTAAGCTAGAAAGCAATACGTTTACCAGTGTAATCTTGACGACGAACTGGTGAAGACTGGATGAGGAGTCCGGGTTAATAAGCAGGTGTGGATGAGTAGATGATCAGGATGAATGAGAAGCAGCTGCGGAGATGAATTGGCGGGAACCAGAAGTAGGTCAGCCACGCCCAGCCCGGGAGACAAACACAGACAGACAGACAACAAACAAAAAGGGAAGCAGAAGGAGGGAGTACTGCAAATCCTTACAGTACCCCCCCCCCCCCCCCCCCGGTCAGGATGGGCCCTGTGGAATTCCCTGACCATGACTGGGTCCATGATTCGAGAACGAGGAACCCAACAATGTTCCTCCAAGTTGTAGCCCTCCCAGTCCACCAAGTATTGTAGACCCCTACCCCGGCGTCTAACATCCAGGAGACGCCGCACGGAGTAGGCTGGATGGTTATCGATGACACGGGGGGAGGAGGGGGAACGGCCGGAGGGCACAGGTCGCTGGTGAGAGCTGGCTTGATTTGAGAGACATGGAAAGTGGGATGGATTCTCATATTTCTGGGGAGCCTTAAACGGACAGCAGATGGATTGATGAGTCGCACAATGGGGAAGGGACCAATAAACCGAGGGGACAGTTTCTTGGACTCGGTGAGAAGGGGGATGTTCTTGGAGGACAACCACACCGATTGTCCAAGGGCGTAAGGGGGAGCAACATGTCGACGGCGGTTGGCTGACTGTTGACTCCTGGCGGAAGTTTGGAGGAGAGCCAAGCGGGTGTCCTTCCAGATCTTACGGCAACGTTGGACATGTTGCTGGACAGAAGGAACAGCCAACTCACTCTCCTCTTCGGGGAACAGGGGTGGCTGGTATCCCAGAGAGGCTTCAAAGTGTGAGAGTCCCGTGGCAGATGAGGTGAGGGAATTATGTGAGTATTCCACCCACGGTAGATGGGAGCTCCAGGTCCTCTGATTACTGTTGGCCACACAGCGGAGAGCAGACTCCAGGTCCTGATTTGCCCTCTCAGTTTGGCCGTTGGACTGGGGATGAAAGCCAGATGTTAGACTAACTGAAGCTCCAAGAGACTGACAAAAAGCCTTCCAAACCTGAGATGTGAATTGTGGACCACGGTCGGAGACAATGTCAGCTGGGATACCGTGTAGACGGAAAACATGCTGGGTTAGATGTTTGGAGGTCTCCAGGGCTGAAGGGAGCTTGGGTAGAGCAACAAAGTGTGCACACTTAGAGAAACGATCGACGACCGTTAGAATGGTTGTGTTCCCTTGAGAGGGAGGCAGACCGGTGACAAAGTCCAGGGCTATATGTGACCAGGGTCGACTAGGGATTGGAAGGGGTTGGAGCAGCCCAGCGGGTTTCTGATGGGAGGCCTTGTTCCTAGCACAGGTTGTGCAAGCTGACACAAACTCCCTTGTGTCCCTGTCGACTGTAGGCCACCAGAAGTGACTTCGGAGGAGAGAAAGTGTTCGATTGGCACCGGGATGATTCGAGAAACGGGAACTGTGGACCTACTGCAGGACTTGGGAACGAACAGAGTCGGGAACAAACTGACGGTTAGGCGGACCGCTTCCTGGGTCGGGTTGTTCCAAAAGGGCCTCTTGAATGGAATTACTAATCTCCCAGGTGATGGCTCCCACAACACAACTCAGGGGGAGTATTGAGTCAGCAGAGGTTACTGGACTCAGACGAGAACGATCTGGACAGAGCATCGGGCTTGGTATTTTTGGAACCAGGGCGATAGGTGAGGGAGAAGTTGAAGCGGCCGAAGAAGAGAGCCCACCTAGCTTGTCGGGAGTTCAGCCGCTTGGCTGACTGGATGTATTCCACATTTTTATGGTCCGTCCAAACCAGAAATGGCTGCTCGCTGCCCTCGAGCCAGTGTCTCCACTCCTCCAAAGCCATCTTCACTGCCAGCAGTTCCTTGTTGCCCACATCCTAGTTTCTCTCCACAGGGGAGAGACGGCGAGAGAAAAAAGCACACGGGTGAAGCTTGTTGTTTGGCCCTGCTGTCTGAGACAGGACAGCGCCCACTCCGATGTCTGATGCGTCAACCTCAACAACAAATTGTTTGCTGGAGTCCGGCTGGATGAGGATGGGGGCAGAAGTGAACAGAGACTTGAGTCTGAGAAAGGCCTCGTTAGCCTCAGAGGTCCAGGAGAACTTGACCTTGATGGAAGTGAGACTGGAGAGTGGAGCTGCGATCCTGCTGAAGTTTTTAATGAACCGGCGATAAAAGTTGGCGAAACCCAGGAACCTCTGCAATTCCTTTCGCGTCGTGGGGACTGGCCACTCAGAGACAGCGAAAATCTTTCCAGGATCCGCCTCCAGCCTGCCTTGTCTGATGATAAATCCAAGGAAGCGGACACGTTCCTGGTTAAACTCACACTTCTCAGCCTTGACGTACAGCTTGTTCTCTAGCAGTCTCTGTTCCACCTGGCTGACCTGATTCTGGTGTACCTCCAGGCTCTTGGAAAAGATCAAGATATCGTCGATGTAAACAAAAACAAACCGGTTGAGGAAATCCCGCAAAACATCATTCACCAGGGACTGAAAAACTGCTGGGGCATTTGAGAGTCCGAAGGGCATGACGAGGTACTCAAAGTGGCCAAGGGGAGTGTTAAAGGCGGTCTTCCACTCATCACCTTGGCGGATCCGAACCAAGTGGTAAGCGTTTCTGAGATCCAGCTTTGAGAAGATGGTGGCACCTTGGAGAAGCTCAAAAGCAGAGTTAATCAGGGGAAGTGGGTACTTGTTCTTCACAGTGATGTTATTCAATCCACGGAAGTCAATACAGGGACGTAGTGATTTATCCTTCTTGTCCACGAAGAAAAACCCCGCACCCAGAGGGGAGGAAGAAGGACGGATTATTCCAGCAGCCAGAGAATCACCGATATATTTCTCCATGGCCTCTCTCTCAGGCCGGGACAGATTATAGAGTTTGCTTGTTGATAACGGCGCTCCAGGAAGCAAATCGACGGGACAGTCATATGGACGGTGAGGAGGGAGAGAAAGAGCCTTATCCTTGCAGAAAACTTCCCCCAGATTGTGGTAAACCTCAGGTACGCCAGATAAATCCACATCAGAAGAATCACAAGGAGCAGACACTGGTTTAGCAGGAAATGGAGGTACAGCTGATTGCAAACAGTTAAGGTGACACTTCTGATTCCAAGCAATTATCCTTCCTCCAGCCCAATCAATATGAGGGTTGTGAGCGCGAAGCCAAGGGTAACCAAGAACCAACGGGGTAGATGGAGCGGAAATGACCTTGAGTTGGATCTGTTCTCTGTGATTCCCCGAAATAAACAGAGTTACAGGTAAGGTCTGCTGGGTCACCCGAGAGATGCGTTGGCCATTTAAGGCATAAGCAGTCATGGGGTCCGATAAGGATTCCAATTTAATTCCCAGCTGGTTGGCAAGCTCCAGGTCCACAAAACTGTCCTCAGCACCAGAGTCTATGAGGGCGGAAAGGGGCAAGGTCTGAGAGTTGGAACAGAGTCTGGCAGGTATGAGGAAACGGCGCAAAGTAGGGGCAATAATTGATGTAGGAAGTGTGCACGTCAGGACCCCCAAATTCACCGACGAGCGCCAGCGTTTGGGCGGACAGGGCAACCGGCAAGGAGATGCCCCAGTTTGCCACAATACAGGCACTCTCCTGCCCTCATGCGGCGAAGGCGTTCCACAGGTGATAATCCTGCACCTCCCACCTGCATCGCTTTCTCCTTATCCAAGGTGGGCACGTGAGATGGCGAGGAAAACGCAGATGGTGTGGAATCAAAGGGAGCACTTCTGGGAGGATAGCTCGGCTTACTGGAAAAGGCATTTGGTGGACGCTGTCCTCGCTCCGCACGACGTTCCCTTAGCCGACTGTCGAGACGAGAAACCAAAGAAATCAGGGATTGAAGGTCTGCTGGCTCATCTCGAGCAGCCAGCTCGTCCTTCAGTTGCTCCTTTAATCCTTTAACGAACACTGCCCTTAGGGCCGCCTCGTCCCATCGGGCTTCTGCCGCCAGTGTACGAAACTCAATGGAGTAATCTGCCACGGTCCGATTCCCCTGCTGTATCTTTAGCAGACGATTGGCAGCCGAGCCAGAATAGTCAGGGTGATCAAAAACTAAAGACAGTTGTTCAGAAAAAACTCCCAAAGAAAGGGTGTCATAATCCACTGATGAACTTAGTGCCTCAGCCCAGGTTAAGGCTTTACCACGAAGCAAACTCAACACATAGTTTATCTTGGTAACATCAGAAGAAAAAGACTGGGGGCGCTGGCGAAACACTTTGCTGCACTGAAAGATAAATCCCCTGCATTTCTCCACCTCACTATGAAACGGCTCAGGGTCGGTGATGGGGAAATCCCGGCATGGAGTAGGAACTGGAGGGGGATTAGAGGTGGCAGGAGTTATACCTGCTGTCGTCAGGTTGGAGATCTGAGCAGCCAGGTTAGAGATGTGCTGAGCCATGGATTGGTTACTGTCCACCAACGCACGGATTAACTTCATGTTGACCCAAAATATTGCCTTGATGAGACAGGGCGTGCTGGACAGTGGAGGAGTCCGGTCCGGTGTTTGTGGGTTTCATTTTAAGACCAGTTCGTTCTGTTAAGCTCATAGACTGTATATATAAATGGACGTAGTGTCCGTGACGTCACCCATAGAATTCTGCAGAGTTGCCGTGAAGCCCTTAGTAGGCGGAATCGGCCACTAACGGCTCGACTGTGACGTCAGAGTCTAATCCCGCCTGCTGCCTCCGAACTGGAAGTAAACAGAGCTAGCTCAGGCTAAGAAGCTAAGCTAACATGAAATACATGCATACCAAGTTACTGCTAAGTTGCTAACAGTGTAGTTCCCCTATATAAACGTTACATTCATAATCAAATGAGACAATCTGCAAGAGAATTAGCTATATTTTGTTATTCTTAATGCTTGTCATTCACACGTTGAGAAAAGACGGACTCCACCGCCCGGACCTAGCGGAGCCGCAGTGGGCTAGCTCCGGGACGCCGGCTGGAGCTTGCCCCCTGCGGCTCCGTTAGCTCCGGCGGCCACCACTGGGATAATTGGGTCCCCTATTAACATTTGCTCCCGTTTAGCATTATGGGCGTCATAGCCATAGACTATCGAAGTCTTACCCAAGGCTGAATCATAAACTAAAATGTATATGTATGCATAAAGGGTTACGTCCTTAGCTGGCTAATAAGTAACAAGCTAAGCTACCAAGCACACAAACACCTGCGAACGGGGTTAACATGTATAATATTATCATTTTAGACTTCTTGGAAGTTCTGTTAGTACATTCAAGCGCACAGCACAACATTTTAATTGTCTGGTATTTGTAACAATATTCCCTAAAAGGCACAATCACCACGAACACGGCTAAAGCTAAAGGGTCAAGTACAGTACTATGACTAACTAACGTTGTAGCCTCTATGGTTGTAGCCTAGCAGAGTGGACAAGTTGCTGTTAGCTGAGAGTGAGGCATGTACATGTCCATCAAAGTGACCACGCCCTAATTTATGCAAAAACATTAAGACCTAATATAAATAAAAGGGTCGTGTTAGAAAACAATTCACTCACAGATTCATAATCATGAAGGTGGAATCTAACTATATCGATAATAATATTTATTGCATCCATGGGTAGAAACATGTTTTTTTCTGCTGTAAATTTGGGCATTTTAACATGGGGGTCTATGGAAATTGCTCCTTTCTGCAGCCAGTCCCTAGCGGCCCATGTATGAACTGCAGTGTGTGGTAGTGATGGGAATTCCGATTCCCTTCGGGGACACGAATCTTTTGATTCAGTTCACTTGAAAGATTCGTTCACTGATTCGTTCACCGGTTCGCGAACGACTTCTGGTGATTTGCACGTTCGCGAACGATTCGTCTTTGTACTTAATTCGTTCAGTGAGTCTTCACTACTGCCGAAGTCCGTACAAGAAGTTTGCTGGCGTAACATGTATGATATTAAAACACATTTTACACCTCACCTTGTTGCCCCATGAATTATGCTCTGGGAATAGGCTACATATTATTTAAGAAATATAATTGGCCATTGTTAAATCTCTCATAAATGTGTGCCTGACTATACGATGTATTACAGCAGGCTAGCACGTTATACTTTCAAACCCATGCACGTACTATGTGGCCTAACTTAAATCCCAAAGCATTAAACTCCATTTGGCCGAGTTCAAAGTGAATAAAAAAAGATATCTTCTACATCGGTGACGATTTATTCATATTCTATAGTATGTACCCATCTATGTTTACCTTTAGCTAGCGGCTAAGCTAGCTGGACGCTACGGAGCCCAGCTATCCGCCCTCTGAAGCTTTTAGGGCCGACAGGGATTGGAGAATGTCCCGCTAACGCTGTGTGTGTGTGTTTCACATTAGCGGGATGCTATGGAGCTCAGGTATCCGCCATCTGAAGCTTTTAGGGCCGACAGGGGGAGGAGAATACAACGCTGTGTGTATTTATCGCTAAGCTAGCGGCTAAGCTAGCTGGACGCTACGGAGCCCAGCTATCCGCCCTCTGAAGCTTTTAGGGTCGACAGGGAGAGGAGAATGTCCCGCTAATGCTGTGTGTGTGTGTTTCACATTAGCGGGATGCTATGGAGCTCAGGTATCCGCCATCTGAAGCTTTTAGGGACGACAGGGGGAGGAGAATACAACGCTGTGTGTATTTATCGCTAAGCTAGCGGCTAAGCTAGCTGGACGCTACGGAGCCCAGCTATCCGCCCTCTGAAGCTTTTAGGGCCGACAGGGGGAGGAGAATACAACGCTGTGTGTATTTATCGTTAAGCTAGCTGGACGCTACGGAGCCCAGCTATCCGCCCTCTGAAGCTTTTAGTGCCGACATAGGGAGGAGAATACAACGATGTGTGTATTTATCGCTAAGCTAGCTGGACGCTACGGTTCCGGTATCCGTCCTCTTTATTGCGGACAGGTTGAGGAGTGTGTGTGTGTGTGTGTGTGTGTGTGTGTGTGTGTGTGTGTGTGTGTGTGTGTGTGTGTGTGTGTGTGTGTGTGTGTGTGTGTGTGTGTGTGTGTGTGTGTGTGTGTGTGTGTGTGTGTGTGTGTGTGTGTGTGTGTGTGTGTGTGTGTGTGTGTGTGTGTCAGAGCTCAGGTGAGAGGGCTCTGATTACAGTACACTGTAGGAAACAGTTCAGAACTGTTTCCTACAGTTCTGAACTGTTTCCTACAGTTCGTCGTTCGCGAACGACTTCTCTTTAGCTTTTGGCGGAAGGCGGCGACTCAAACGAACGAATCGTTTTGTGGGAGGAATCAGTTCATCTCGTTCACTTCAAAGATTCGTTCAAAAAGAACGAATTGTTCGCGAACGACCCATCACTAGTGTGTGGCACTTCCGTATTGGCGTCCCGGCTGTTCCCCAGAGTTTGCCGCTTGGTTAAGCTCCGTGATCGCTTTTCAGGACTGAACCCACAATACAAAAACGAACAGAAAAACAGGAGTTTGCAGCAAAAGGTTTTCATTTATAATCGTGACAGGGGATACTAACTGTTGTTAATATAGTCCAGGAAAGGGGATAAAAAAGCGAGGGAATGGAGATCCTCAGCCGTGGCTCCGGAGTGAGCTGGGGATATCGCCAGGCAGATGAAAGGTGGGTTGAGCCTGTGTCTTTACGCTCCCGAGAGCGAGTAGGTTGGAGCAGGAGTTAGAGTTTGTCCTACCGGTCAGGCTAAGCTAGAAAGCAATACGTTTACCAGTGTAATCTTGACGACGAACTGGTGAAGATTGGATGAGGAGACCGGGTTAATAAGCAGGTGTGGATGAGTAGATGATCAGGATGAATGAGAAGCAGCTGCGGAGATGAATTGGCGGGAACCAGAAGTAGGTCAGCCACGCCCAGCCCGGGAGACAAACACAGACAGACAGACAACAAACAAAAAGGGAAGCAGAAGGAGGGAGTACTGCAAATCCTTACACTCTTGTTTAATGTTAGAGTAGGTAAGAAGCCTGTACGTTTATTTTTCTCATTTGTTAGGTGAGATTTTTGTGTTAAAGGTTAGTTCGTTTTGTGGTTTTGTTACTCCTGTTTGTTGTTTTTGTAAACAGACTTTCAGCATGTTTTTGTGATTCTGATTTGGTAATTAAATTACCAAATGTTTTCTCTGCCTTGGCATCCATGTTCTTGGGAGTGGGAAAAGTGGGGAGAGTGCAACTTTGTGCTGCGCCTAGGTTCCCCTAGGCCTGGGCGTAACAAATGTTACTGATTACATGTTTTAAAACTATTAATCTATTGCAATGTCATACAGTATTAGTACCGTCCCAACCCTGAGTGTCTGGATAACAAATGATTTGTGTCTCTTTAAACTCCTTCTCCTGTAGTGGCTCAGCAGTCTTCAGATGAAGAGGCTCCACAAAGGCAAGAGAGATCATTAGACGGAGGTCCAGATTAGATTACAAAGCATGGGAGGGAGAGGAAGGAAGGACAGGAGGGAGGAGGACAGAAGTGCCAGCGACCCACCCTCACTGCCACCCCACATCCATCATCAATACACACATATTCTGTGTACACTTAACTATAGAGATGTGAATAACACATCAGTGTCTTCTTCAACCCGGGGGTCATAGTGTTACACTTTTTTGGACACACATAAATTAAAGGAGATTTATTTAACACGTTTTTTTTGTACACTAGTAGTCAAATAAATATGGTGAGATGTACAACACAAAAACATTGTTGTGTTGGGGTGGCTCTTTAAAAATGCACTTTGTTGAATCCGGCTCACGACCATGTGCCACATGTCATCCCCAGTCTCACTCTTTCACATTCATACAGAGGCTGCTGTGCATGGTGCACCTGCTCATCAGGAGAGATAACATTTCACACACAGCAGCTCCACACCTGAACCAATGCTCCAGTCAGACCAGAGTGTAATAATCAAACAGGTGCACACAGCTGGACACTATTATCATGTAGTAGCAGAGAAAACACACATGTCTTTTGTCTTGTTTAATTAATTGATTAAAATGTCATTAATTAAAATGTCATTTTAAAATATGCATTAATTAATCAAATTAGCATACCTTTCAAAACCATCCGTCTGTATGGCTCCACAGTCATTAGGTTCCATTCTCATTCATCAGTCAGTAAAAGCAGTTGGTAACACTGCAGTGTTCACACTTGTATGAGACTATGCTCCAATTCAAACACTGAGTAAGTGCATTGAACAAATCAATGACTGGATGTGTCAGAACTTTCTCCCAATTAAACAAAGGTTTTTGGAGCCAAGGCAGAACGTATAAAAGTTAGCGCTGAGCTTCAGTCTGCAATGTTCAAAACAACAGAGCCAGAAATCTAGGTGTAGTCATGGACTCTGACCTGAGTTTCAACAGTCACATTAAAACAGTTACTAAATCAGCCTACTATCACCTAAAGAACATATCTAGGATTAAAAGACTAATGTCACAGCAGGATTTGGAAAAACTTGTCCATGCTTTTATCTTCAGTAGACTGGACTACTGTAATGGTGTCTTTGCAGGTCTCACTAAAAAATCCATTAGAAAGCTGCAGCTGATTCAGCAACACAGTCTCACTCCCTGAACGTCCAGTAGCGACGCTTGGTCAGGGTCCCGTGGGCGTGCAGTTGTGACGCGCCGAGTCTCCTTCAGCTTCATAAACGGACGCAAAGAGCTTTCAACTGATTGCAATGTATTCCCATCGGCGGCGGTATTTGAGGCTCATGGAAGCACCGCATCGGTCCATGTCGGTGGCAGTTAAAGGCAATGTGAGCGTCCATTCCCATTGGATAACGGAGGATTTTACACCCGGAAGTAAGTATTCTCCTTTCTGTCGATTGATTTCACAGTGATATCTGCATTACTCATCAACTCAAAAACACCAGATTATCCTTGTTGATTACACAACATTGATTGGTTTAAATTGTGTACAAAGCTTTTGTATTTTTCCCCTTCGATTCGGAGAAACAAATATTTTTTCGGAGTTTAGGATGGCAGAAGACACCAGAATCCTCAGCTATCGTTTGGGACTAAACCATGTGCTTTGCTTCACAAACCCCGTGACTAGTCCTCAAGCTCTGTGATTGGATGTTGGAGTGGCAGTGCGTAAAGTTTATGCCGAGCGTCAAACAGCATTTTGAAATGGAATGAATCCCATCGACGGCACACTAACCAAAACAAGAATCGAACGTGTCCCCCCCCCCTTAGGTCACAGGCTCCTCCAACAGTGCAACACAATAAAACAGATACACAGAAAAAATAGTGCAAGTAAATACAAAAATAAAAATAGTAAATAGTGCAATAAGAGTCTATATACAAGTGATTGGAATATGATATATTTGACAACTAATTTCTAAGTAGCAGCCAGATGAATGTTATGGATGTTTTTTCAAAGTTCAGGTGTTTAATAGTCTTATGGCCTGTGGGATGAAACTGTCCCTGAGTCTGGTGGTTTTAGTCCGGATGCTGCGGTACCGCCTGCCAGACGGCAGCAGACAGAACAGTTTGTGGCTGGGGTGGGTCTTTAATAATCCTGAGGGCTTTCTTTAACCTCTTAAGCACGGCGGTCCCCCCAGTGGACCCCCCCCCACCGGTTTTTTTCGAGACTGTGTCTCATGGCTTCTTAACATTTATGAAACTATTAATGTGTAGCACCAGATTAACGGGAAGAATCTCAGCTAACTGAAGATATGAACCATTTTTACCAAAACAAAACACAAGGGTAATACCAAGCCTGAATTAGCACTAACCAAAAAAATGCTAACGCACTTTAGCACAGAATTCAAAATGCAGATACCCTTATTACTTATCGAAACTGCACATACAATATATCCGATTAAAGCTGAGACTCCACAGATTATTTAAGTATAGTATCATCACTGAGCGATCCGAACTCGCGACAGGGGAAGCAAACAGACATCACAACACGTACCTTTACGGAGCTTTTACGGGAGATCGTCTCACCGTAGATGTCAATCTGATCCAAAGACGTGTTCAATGGCATTACAACGAGAAAAAACGCGGCTGAATCGGTTGATCCATAGGTTGATAATGTATCTGTGGTTTTGAAACAATTATTTATAATCCATAATTCCATTTTTATGTAAAAATCGGAGCAAAAAAGTTAGCTGCTAATGGTATCCACCAGAGTGTATGCAGCTTCCGGTTTTGGCCACGCTTCACTCTCACTCCTTATTTGGTAACGTGTTTGTGTGTGTAGAACTTCCCCTCGATTCCATTGGCTCTAGCGGTTATAAAGAGATTTCATTCATCAAAATCGACCAAGGGGGGCCAGAGATATGGAAAATCCACACAAATGACCCCAGAAGTGTTTTTTTTGTGCTAAATCTCTCTAAAAAAAGTCACATTTCAAAATAAAACTATAAGTTGCAAACAAATCATTTGTGTAATCATGTAAACTATAAGTATTTTTTTGTTTTAACATAGGTTTTTCTTTGCAGTTCTCTTTGTTCTCAATGATCAGACTTTTGCTCTCGCTGCAGCTCTTCTCGTTTGCGCTCCCTCATTTTTTGTTTTCGATTTTGACACAAACGTCCCAGGTGGGCGGGAATTTTGAGAGGGGTCTGCCTGCAGACCTCCACTCTCAGCACACCTCCACTCTCAGGACAGGAAGTGCACGCTAAGAATTCCAAAATAAAATCACCACTATCAGTACAGTGCCACTTTCCAAACAGGAAATGCACGCAAATACAAAATAAAATCGGATCTTGACGGATCGTGACACTTATTATATACATATGTATATATCTATATATATATATACGGACACCTTGTATTGTTGTTACTATCAGTACAGCCGCAGCGCCACTTTCCAAACAGGAAATGCACGCAAATACAAAATAAAATTGTACTGACACTTATTATCTATATATATAGATATTAGGGATGTAACGATATACCGAATATCGCGGTATCGCGGTAAATAAACGTCCCGATACCGTCGTGAGACTGACAAAATCTACCGCGATAAAAAAAAATATTTTTTTTAAAACACTTTTTTTTAAAAAAAACCTTTATTTAACCAGATGGTCCCATTGAGATCATCGATCTATTTTTCGAGAGAGACCTGTCCAACATGGCAGCAAGTAGGTTACAACATGAACATAAAACAACAGAACACAAAAGGACATCGTATTTATATGGGGGTTATTCCCTATCTTTATTCAAGAGCGTGGTATTTAAATTTGAGAGCATACTTTATGTATTTATTTCCCTCAAACCCTTTCGTCGCACTCAAATAGTGCCTGCTTGCACTTAGATTTGCTCTGCTTCTGCTCAAACTGTACGCTTGCTCTCAGATATATTGCTGCTTACAGATTTGTTCTGCTCTCAGCGGTGTTATGCCGTGTGTGCATGATGCACCTCGCGGGAGCGTGCACAGCGTAAAGCAAAACCTCCCAGACATGTGTTGATCTGTACGGCAAAGTACGGTTTGGAAACTATATCATTTCCTTTTGGAGGGCATGCATAACACGGCATAACACCAGAGCCTCGCTGCGGGGAAACGTTGGCGCTGTTCCGAGTTTGTTCTAATCTGTCAAAATGACAGACTGCTTTCAGATTTTTCCGTCATTGTTAAAAAAAAATATTCGGTTAACGCGACCACTGCTGTCCCAGCAACATCAGGACCAAGCGAGAGAGTTTTTTCCAGAGCAGGGGATATTGTAAATGCCCAAACATCCCAGCTTATAAATACCTGGAAATGTGGACATGCTCATATTCCTAAAAACCTGTCTGATGATGCTGATTGAGTGACTAGTGAGTTTGAGTTGAGTTACTTGAAAAACTAAAGTGAAACTTTAGTTTTTATTAAATGTCCTTGTTTATTTGTGAGATGCAGTGGCACAAAGAAAATGCCTACTTTGTTTGGTAGTACTATAGGTACAAAAACACTGGTTTTCTTGTTCCAGTCTGTTACTGTCACTTTGTTTTTGACAATACTGCTATCCTACTAAAATGCTGTACAAATCAGATTTATTATTTAATAAAGAAACATTTTCCGAGTAAAAAAAAATTTAATTTAAATTTTTTTTTCCTTTATTATTCAATATCGCGATAAATACCGTACCGTGGACTTGTTATCGCGATATTATCGTACCGTGAGTTTTGGGTATCGTTACATCCCTAATAGATATATATTTATTTATATATATAAATACGACATCTTGTATTTTAGTTACACCCGAAGACAACAGTGGAAGGTTCGAGAAACAACCGTGTTTGCCGGGTGCACCGCGGCGGAGGTGGGGAGGTTCCAGCTGGGAACCTCCACCCCACTGCGGGACCCGTGGGACCCCTGGACGGTGCATCTTGGTCACGCTTCATATCGGCCGGCCCGGGAAGGAAGAGACACGCAGAGTGGGGGAAGTCCCCCATCCCAACGCAGCACACCCTCCCGGCCATCAGAGTCGAACCCGCAGTTCGGAGGAACCGACCGCCAGAGCACTGGCACTAGGCCGGGCCGGCGTGGAGGCCCTCCGACAGTGGGTCGCGTTTGCCATTCGATTAGTGAGAGAAAAATGCAACAAAAATGGTCAAAATCCGTTAATATATGGATGAGTGGAGGGGTGGGGGGCAGAGTCCCCTGGCAACTCCTGTTACATTCCTCCATGGTGTCATTTGAGCGAAAAACTTTTACGAGAACCAGGCTGGGGGGTCAAAAGGGCTTGACCAAGGCCGACCCAAAGTGCACGGTGGGCGGATGATGTTGTCATCCGCCCACTTTTCTGTGGTTGACCGTTACTGTGACATATCAGTATAGCCACGGAAGATAGTTTCATTCCCATGCATCAAGGCTATTTTCATGTATGTAATTATTTTTCCTGCACAGTGTAGAGTCTTGTTGTGATGAGAGGGATACAGGTATTTCATAAAAAAAACGTGCTCCCAGGAGAATAGCTACAGAATTTATATCACAATTTAATCGGAGCTGATCACAACTTGTCATGAGTGATCCAGTCATCTCGATGAGCGTTCAGGCTGTGAATAAACAACTTGTGTTTTACTTTTAGGCTGTCTGAAGGTATGGACAGCTATCAAAGCTACTATACATCACATTAAGAACGATGTACAAATGGAAGTCGGACACAAATATATAATTTAAATGATTTATTCAAGTTTGCTATGTTTTGAACAGGCATCCACACAGTCACCTACTTTGTAATGTTCGATACATCCCTGTAAGCGTCACGATATCCACCTCTCACCCACAACCTCACATACGAGTACTGAATGTGCATCAAAGTGATCGTAGGAAGGCAGATATAGCAAAAGATGAACGTAAACGACAAACGAGGCGATCGACATGTTTATTTCCTGGTAAGTCAACAATGGGTCCTCAATGTACACACCCCAGATTCCTATGACGAAAATAATAGAATGTCGCCAGTTGTCATGTCTCAAGTCCCGATCCGATCACGTGATCGGGGATTGGAGCCGATCACGTGATTTTTAAAAGATCGGAATCGGGAGAAAAAGATCGGGGATCGGGAATCCTTTTTTTTTTTAATATAATTTAAAAAATATATATTTTATTTAATGTTACAAAACAAAAATGACCATGTTCACGTCTTAAAGTCATCCTGAGGCCTTAGTTTTGTTTTAAAATTACACAACATCATGTATGTGTTGCTTCTTTTGGGCTTGTTTTCATAGACCTGAGCTACGTTCAACACGACCAATCTAATACGCCACCTGAGAAACAAACACCAACAACAACACGGCGAGTACACTAGGGCTGTACCCGAATATCCGAATATTCGTTCGTTGGAGTACTATTCGGGTTTCAATTTCGTTATTCGGAAATTCGTTTTGTTTGTTTTTTCATTTTTTTCCCCGTTTTTTTTTCAAATTGAATTTATTGAAATCTCCAATATCAACTTAAGAGCTTGTGCCTCTTCGGGGGGTGCTAACACTTAACCATAAACGTTATCGTATACTTTCTCCGTCTTTATATGTAGATATTACTTTTCCCCGTTAATCTCCGTCACGTTGTTTCCATAGCAACAACAACTTCCTGTCAACAGCGTTACCTCTCCTTCAAAATAAAAGCATGTCCATAAATAGGAAGCCAAGCCAAATTACACTTTATCCGGTCCCTGAGATTCGGCTTCCAGTAGCTCTGGAGAGAGCTTTCCCACCTGTGGCCACTAACGGTCATCATTTCTCTGCTTTGTTTCAAGACCCGCATCAGAAAGCTTTTGAATGGTGGTACTTTTCCAGTTGGTCTACCTGCTCTTCACGTAGCTCTGCATGTCGTCGTTTAGGTGCATTTTTTCTGGAGATAGGCACTCCTCAATCCACTCCTCCATAGTAAGACCCCCCCGGAGGTCGAAGTTAATCTTAAATGTTTCCATCTTTGTAAGTTTGTTTCGTAACGGAAGAAATGTACATATATTTATAAAACGGACAAGTCAAATCAAGCAATCTGATTGGTCAATAGCGGTTTTGCGGACCTCTTTGATTACAGATTTGAAAACATTGTTGCTTGCTTTAAAAGTAGCACAATACATTATGTCAAACCTATGTGTCAAACCTTGGAAAGTATCTAGATATCCCTGCCCTAATGCCAAAGGAACTGCACACTGAATATGTTTTGCCATTTGATGTCTATGTCTGGACCGCTGCGTAAAAAGGAGGGTTTCTGCCCCGTTACTTCTCCGCTGCTTTCTTGTTCCAGTTTGAAAAGCAAACTGCAGGCAGTTTGCTTTTCAGCCCAACGGTATACTGTTTTTCTCAGACGCGGAGGGATACTGACTTGTTGTGAAAAGTAACTTACAATTCTACCCGTGGTATACGCTCAGTATATCACGGCTAAGAACCAATCAGATTGCTTGATTTGACTTGTCTGTTTTATAATTAAGACATATACAACTGCAACGAAAGTAACAAACACAATGCGATATCCTTTTCAAACACAAATCGGGTTACATTAACAAATAACTATAAAACAACAATACTGTAGAATAACAAAATTAATGCCGTGAATACACCGAAATACACGTGTTGAAGTGGTTTCGCTGCTGATTACTATTGAATTGTGTTACTCCAGTAAGATGGAAATATAATACTTTGTTTATTCATGTTATCTTAAGCTGCTGTTGTTCATTGCATTATTACTAGACTAGTTAGTCTTAAGGCTAGAATTCTGCACTAAGCCACATTTTTATTTTATTATTTGTGACTGAATGTGAACTTGTGAAGCTAGTCAAGCTACCTCTTTCCAGTAGAGTTATTTTTGTTTTGTTACTGCACTATCTGCACTCAATTTGTTTACATGGTTATTTTGTGGTGGACCACTGATAAGCTTTATTTTGTTTTTATCCAATGCTGCACAACTGAACTGATCCAATGCTGCTGTGAAAAAAGAAGCTATATCCATGTTGGATAGAATGGATAGTTGGGTACTGTCATTTAAATAAAAAAACAACCTTAAAGGACAACTTGAATGCTTTTTTCCTTTTTTTTCTCTTAATGCATTGCATAAAGATTGGATCGGGAAAAATCGATATCGGCAGATTGTCAAAATCAAATGATCGGAATCGGATCGGGAGCAAAAAAAGGTGATCGGGACATCCCTAGTCTCAAGTTATACTGCAACACCGGTGTCTGAACGCTCACTCACTGCTAGCTTTGTAGCTAACTGTCCCTGCTGTTAGGCTACTTAGCTTGCATTGTTATGGATCTAAAGGTAGCAAAAGCTAACTTTCATAACACAGCTTTACTTCTCACTTAACACAATAAAGAAACAGACTGTATAGTACAGCACAAACAACACAAATGATCAATACTTGCATATATTTTCATAGCCGCGGGAAGTAGGGGTGCTGGGGGTGCTGCAGCACCCCCTGTTGGCGAGTGGTGTACATTTGAAAAACTGAGTGACCACCTAAATAAAAATGATTAAATTACATAAAATATTTATGATTTTACTTAAAATAAAATTAGCTGTATACAGTAGTATATAATAGTCATAGTATATATTTGTATCAGTCAGGTGGCTTGAATTTATTTTCCAAATAAATAAAATCAGAGTCATCTAGGTCGTAGGTCGTGGGAGAGTGACGTAATTGACGCGACACACACACTGCAGAGTGACAACTTTCTAGAATGGCGCAAAAAAGGATTTTGGATTTTTTTTCTCCAACAAACAACCCAATAAAAAGAGTGGACCACCAGCTACTCCTCAGCCCACCACCTCTACAACTAGAGTAATATGACACAGAAGAGACTGACACATCTGACTTTGATGCATGTCCATAGTAACATTTTGGACAATGTGGATGTATCTGCTCTAATGAGGGTCTTCATTAGTGCCACCCCAGGCTACATTTGGAGTTTTGTGAAGCCCCAACACAAGGTAAGACGATATTTTTCCTTTAATGCTGCTGCTGCTGTGCAGTGTTTTGCCTTGTCAATCAGTTAAAATTGAATTCATAGTTTTTGTAATGTTATGTAGGTTTGTAAGACCCATAGTTAGCATGTGGGCATGTGCAGCTGTTGCTAAGTGATGTAGGTCTATAATGGTTTATTAAGCCTAGCAGAGGCGAGACACCCCAGGTGAATAGGGTAATGTTTTTAACTTAAAGATATCAGCTGGAAATTTCTCCAGTTAATTACCTACAATGAGGCAATTGTTTCTTGTATTACAAGTTTTCTGAATATGCAAATTAGCCATTATCTCATTAAATTTGCGCATATCTTAACACATTTCAGGAACCGAATTCTGAACTTTGGATAAAGCCAGGTTCAAAATTCTCGTTTCATTTTGTAGTCATATTAGTATCTAAGGCTTTTACAGAAGGGATTTTGGATATCTCTTTTTATCACTCCATAAATCAGAAAATACTGTCAACAGCCCTAAAATATCAATGTTCGCCATGTTTCTAGATATAAAATCTTATATAATTCAGGCTATGAATGACATATGAACAAATCCTTCTGAAAAAGCCTTCATAATATTGATAGGAATATAACTGGAAGGTTTGGTGTATGTAAGTGAAACTGAAGTGGAAATGTCGGACTCAGAGTAGGAGAAAAAACTCATTTTGAGAAAACGACCTTTAAAGATTGCAGTGAGGCGCTAGCTAAACCCTCCTGTTCTTTGGATGACAGCTTGCGCCTCGACGCACTCCGTGAAGGTATTTCATGTTCGGGGTCATTTGTTTTTTGTATAACCTTGCTTCGTGCAAGTGACAATTGTTGTTGTCTTCTCTCTGAACGTTTTTTTCGCCGTTCTTATGCCATTTTGAGATTTCAATTTCTAGCGGAAAGCTAACCAGGAAGTGTTTTAGCACACCACGTGACACATCTGAACGAATCACGTTGTCAGAAGTTGACACCAGCCAATGAGATTTTGTTTCTTGGTTTAAGACCCTTTTGTACTTTCACGATTGGTTGCTGATACAAAGGAAATGACCATATTTGGATCCTATGAGATTGTGCAGGAGAGACGGAGCTTTCCAACGATATCTCTGATGACATGGTGCAAACAGCGGTCGTGGTACTTTATGTTACGTTAGAATGCTAACTTTTGGTGAATTTAGGATAAATATACAGACGCAAATAGACAAACTATAGTAAAATAAACACTTAAATGTGTATTTTGTACGTTTTCTTTCCAAAAGCCTGAAAGAAAACATGTTATGGAATCAAAATAGCACAACATCTCAAAATTGACCAGTGCATGAAAAACGATGTTTTTGCCTGCCGTGTCTCGCACAATTTATGCGGCCCGGCACCGCCTTTTTTCTTTTTTTTTTAAGCGGCCCCCTCCCCACTTTTGGCAGCACCGCCTGAGCAAAATGACTTCCCGCGGCTATGTATATTTTCACCTGTAGTATTATAATAATTGAAATGCTGGTTCTTCTGGGGGTGTTCTATCCACGCTCAGCTACCGCACCGCAGCTGCCTGCACTGTACAATCACTGGAGGACTGGGCTGTCACTCAAAAACTGAGTAGTCAATGGGGACGCACCCCTGAAAGTCCCGCCCACCTGGGAGGTTTGTGTCAGAATCTCAAACAACAAGTGAGGGAGCACAAACGAGAAGAGCTGCAGCGAGAGCAAAGAGAACTGCAAACAAAAACCTATGTTAAAACAAAGAAAAAAGACTTATAGTTTACATGATTACACAAATGATTTGTTTGCAACTTATAGTTGCTTGACTCAGTTTTTTTTCTCTTAAACTCTTAGTTTTGCTTGATTCTGAGAAAGTGTTGCTTGATCTTTATGATACAAAACTAATCCCAATTGCCTTGCCTTGCCTAGTATCTGTTATCTTTTTTTTGTTGGTTTAATTTTGGAAGACTGAAAAGTGCAGACCCGCCTCCCTTCAGCTTCAAAAACACATGACAAACCTCTCCGTACAGTCTCAACACAACTTGAGTATTTATTTTGGCTGTTATCCTCTACACTGGTCATCTGTAATAAGGATTGTTGTTATGCAGCAGACATTTCACTAATGCAGGTGTACAGTCTATGGTGGAGGCATGTAATATATTCTGAGAGAAGGATGTTCCTTCAGCTGCGAGCACATGAGTCTGAAAGGATAGAGACTGAGCCGTCATGCAGTAATTACCGTCCAGGATGAACTGAAGGAACCATCTCATTCCATCTCAGCACCATCACGTCTTATACAACACCGGGCATGATTTCAGTCTGCTGCAGGCTCACTATTTCAGAGTTTCTATTTCTTATTCTCGTTGCAATTTCACCACTAAATTCACTTTAAATTAATTTTGAGTTAACAAATCAACAGTGTAGATTTCCCATTATTGGCAGTTTTACAAAATATAAGGGTGATTTGAAAATGTATTCAACTTTTTGGAGTTATTCACCTCCAGAGCTGCCAGCGGGTCATCACTCTAGAGCAGGGGTGCCCACACTTTTTGGGCCGGTGGGCTACTTTTTAAATGACTAGCTCACCGAGGTCTACCAACCAAAAATAAAATCCCAAATTGCAAGGGGCTGAATAACACGTTTTATGTATACATGGGATAACTACAACAACTCTATTTGGGTTCTTGAACAGAAACAAATACATGAATACATAAAACTAAAATGGCATATTAACCTCTCTCTATTTCTCTCTCTCTCTGTTAAGAAACACATAACAAGCAGGCTAAGAAACCACTCTCCATGTCCTGAAATCTTAAACATAAAACACAAATATAAGTACAAGGAATACAATAAACGAGTAGAACACTCAACTTAGACACCAGACTCAAATGGGTCCTATGAACAGTCTCTCAAAGTTATAATGATATATACATAGGTCCAATATAGGCATGTTAACTCTCTCTCTCTCTCTCTCTCTCTTTCTCTCTCTCTCTCTCTCTCTCTCTCTCTCTCTCTCTCTCTCTCTCTCTCTCTCTCTCTCTCTCTCTCTTTCTCTTGCTGACTGTCCCTTCATTTCCCTGTTAAGAAACACATAAAAACAAGCAGGGTAAGAAACCTCTCTCCATGGTCCTGATATAATGCTGCAAAACACAATTCAATATATTTAAGTGGCTCCCTACCATATTCTGATGACTTGCACTGAATGGAGTCCGTCAATGTTGCATAATCAGGACAGTAACTGCTGATGGCTAGTCTCAGGCAGGCCTCCAAATGTTCATCAGTTAATTGGGAACGGTATTTCGACTTCACTATCTTCATTTGGGAGAAGGCTGACTCGCATAAATAAGTCGAGCCGAAGAGTGAGGTCAGTGAGGTGGCACATTTTCTGACGTTTGGATACTTTTCAACCCTGAATAAGTTCCAAAACTGTCCGGCATGGGCACGCGCCTTCAACTGGATGTCGGCCTGCAGCGACAACATCTCATCCTCCAGCGCAGACGGGTTCAGATGAAACACTGCTCCGATGTTTTGGGCCAGCGAATCAATATCATGGTCTTCACTAAATGGATAGCACATGAATGTGGCGATTGGCTCAAGCAAAGCGAAGTCTCGGAAGCGTTTCTCGAAGTCAGATGTAATGTTATTGACTTGCTCTGTGTAGCGCGCACTGTCAAGGAGCGCGCTGTCCTTCCCTTGCTTCTCCAGCTCAGAGGCGATGTTTTGGAAGTTGGCCAAATCTTTGCGCTGCAGCTTTGAACACAGCAGATGCAGTCTTCGTTTGAAGGCATTAACTGAGCTGATCATGTCAACCACAGTTCTGTCTTTCCCTTGTAGCTCCAAGTTCAGCTCATTTAACATGTGTGTAATGTCTGTTAAAAACGCCAAATCTAACAGCCACTCCTCGTCATCTAGACGTGCGTACTCCGCGAGCTTGGTGCCATGGAGAAATGCCTTTATCTCCGGTAGAAGCACTCGAAATCTCTCGAGAAAATTGCCCCTACTCAGCCATCTTACGTCGGTGTGTAGTAAGAGGTCAGTGTGAACACAGTCGGCATCCTCCAGATATGCACGAAACAGCCGTCTTTGAAGAGGTCTTGCCCGAATAGAACAGGCCACTTTAAGTGACACATCCATGACCTCTTTCATGTTCAGCATTTTAGCACAAAGTGCGTGCTGGTGTATGATGCAGTGATAATTCAGAAAGTCAGGGAATGTGTCATCCTCTCTGCATTTTGCGATGAAGCCATTACACCGGCCCACCATCGCAGGTGCACCATCCGTTGTGATGGAACTCAACTTAGACATGGGGAGTTTAGTTTTGTCAACAAAGTTTTTAAACGTCCGAAAAATGTCCTCGCCCCGAGTGTGTTCCTTCATTGGCAGAATTGTCAGCAGTTTCTCTTTCGCAGTCATGTCTGTGAACACCATCCGGATAAAAACGCACAATTGTGCTGTATCGCTCACGTCAGTGGACTCGTCTAGTTGGAGTGAGAAACACTCGCAGTCTTCTATGTCCTTCCTGAGTTGCTGGGTCAAATCCTCAGCCATGACTTCACAGCGACGTGTGACTGTGCTCCGTGATAATTGGACGGCCTTGATAGCGTTTACTATTTCTGTTTTGTTTGTGTAATCCCGAAACAAGGCGTCTGCTGCTTCTACGAAGGCTTCTTTCACCATCTCTCCATCTTGAAAGGATTTTTTGTGTTTGATTATAGCGTGACTCACTCGTAGAGATGCTTCAGTGGCTGCCTTTGCGGTGGATGTGGGCTTTAAGAAAAGTGACTGCTGTCCAGCTAATTGTGACTTAAGTTCCCTCACCTTTCTCTTTCTCAACTCGCTACTCGGAGGGAAGTCGCTGTCATATGCCTTGTGAACACTCCGATAATGCCTCTCCACATTACATTTCTTTGGCAGAGCGACGCTTGCTTTACAAATAAGGCAAATAACGTTTGAATGTGACATCACAAAAAAATATTCTTCCTCCCATTCTGGGTGGAAGTGGTATGTTTTTAGCTTTTTGCTCGGTCCCGCACTCATTTTGTTATTTGTCTCTTGTTTACATTAATTTGAGTTTTCCCGCACTTGACTGATTTTATATCGCTTTGCATTCTGGGTTAACAGACTGGAAAGCGATAGGTCGCTTTTTCTGTCAATCAAGTAAACTCCTGAATTAAGTGGCAGGGAGGCCAAGGGAGGAGGGATCAAAACCTGCTTTGTCTATTTCAACGGAGCTTTATTATTTTTTTTTAATGAATGACTCGCGGTCTACCAGCATTGCCCCCGCGGGCGACCGGTCGCCCGCGGTCGACGTACTGGGCACCTCTGCTCTAGAGGTTTCTCAATACTCTAATTTCCCCTCCTCGACTCCTCGGTCCTCCGGTAGTGACCCGGAAATGGACTTCAGCACGCCATATTGAAGGACATCTAATTTCTCTAAATGCACAACGAGGACCGAGCATCGAGCATCTGGAGGAGCTCTAACCGAGGAGACACTGGCCGTTTCTCAATCTCGAGGATGCTGGCTTGGTAGTCGCATACTTTCAAGTCACTTCCTTCAGAAACGAAGCAAGTATGCTTCCAAGCCACGGCTTCGGAAAACGAAGAAGAATGGAACAGACTAACAAGTGTGCCACTCTCTCTAACGGTTTCAACATAAACTGTACCGAAAATAAATACCTCACGATGTCTATCTAATTATGAACTTGCTTTACTTTCACGGAACACATTTTTGGTGATAACAAACAAATGTAACAAAGTCACATATTTACCAACACATGTTCTACGCCACTACATACTTACATTTAAATGTGTGCTGCGTCGGTTCAGCCATTCTCCGCAAGGGTTTTTGAAATTGGTCCGTGCTCAAAGCATTGTGGGGATTTTAAGGACGCGAAGCGAGGAGTTGAAAAGGTTAGCAAGATAGGGGCAGAGGACGGGGAGGCAGGACTTCAGGAGAGGAGTGGGTAGAGGGTCAAGGGAGCAGGTTGTGGGATTTGAGGAACCGATCAGATGGAGTATTTCAAGTGGGGTAACCAGGTTGAACTGGGAGAGGCGGCGCTGGGGAGGAGGAGTCAGGAGGTCAAGGGAGATGGGGGGAGAAATGGTAGCGGTGGTTATATATCACTCAGTATAACAGGCCTACATTACTCTCTGTATTTGTATGCTGTAGTTTAGTAGATATCTACAAACAAAGAGTCGATATTTTTCTAAAACCATTTAGTGCTTCACATAATAAAATACACAACGGCTGTAGCCTGAGTATGCTTTAGGAGCTGTATGTGTGTGTGGTACAGTGCGTAGGTGTTTGTGTGGTACAGTGCGTAGGTGTGTGTGTGTGGTACAGTGCGTAGATGCAGCGGACAGACAGGTCTCAGTTGGTTTGGTGTCCTATGATTACTTTTAATACTTGTAAATACAACTTTTGGCCCGTAATTTCAATTCCACATTTCAGCGACCAGAGAGGGGGGGGGATATATCCAGTCTCTGATTGGGTTACGTTATTATGAGAGTGCTCTCATACTTGTTTGATTCTGAAATTGTATATATTTATATAAATATATTTGTATGTATATGTCCGCATCTGTAGTCTGTTATTGTCTCATTATACCGCACTGTGAATGAATCAAAGTAAACATATAAGTCGTCATGAACACATCTGTCCATCAGACAGAGGGCTGCTGTGCCTCCTGTCATATGGACGTCTCTTTAAAATGACCGCTCAGAGGAGAGGAGATCTCATTTCTCTAACCGCCTGCTGCTTCCCCTCCTTTCTCCTCGGTTCCCCTCCTCAGTCCTCCGCTCGCATCTCCTGTGGGCGGGACTAAGTATCGAGGATAGGAGTCGAGGAAAGGAAATTAGAGTATTGAGAAACCTCTTCTGTCTCTCCCAATGAGTGAGAGGAGAGCCAGGCCAACAGCTCTAACAGTTTACCATACCTCATATAGTAGTTAAATAAACTGGTATACATAAAGGTGTGAGATGCCTGTTGGACTAAAGAACAGACACCAAGGCTTAACCTTTTATTTATTTTTTGAAAGCAGGGAAAATACATGTATTACACAAGATAAAGCACAATGCTAATTCATATCTGTTGTCCCTGAGCATGTATACAGTACACATATCAATATAAAAACTATGATTTCAGAGAGACGTTTAGTACTGTTGTCAAGTGATTTTGTTGGGGTAGGGTTAGGGTTAGGGTAATGTTGTGAATCGAGTGGCCCATGGTGTTGGTGGGGTTATGGTATGGGCAGGCGTATGTTATGGACGACGAACACAGGCCACTCGATTCACAACATTACCCTAACCCTACCCCTACCCCTCACACCAGATACTGACTGGTTTTCAGACCCCCCCCAGGCCCAGACCCCCCCAATAAAGCAAAACTGCACCTTTCAGAGTGGCCTTTTATTGTGGCCAGCCTAAGGCACACCTGTGCAATAATCATGCTGTCTAATCAGCATCTTGATATGCCACACCTGTGAGGTGGGATGGATTATCTCGGCAAAGGAGAAGTGCTCACTATCAGTGTCCGGCAGTGGCTCAGTCAGTAGGGGCTTGGACTGGGAACTGTAGGGTCGCCGGTTCAAGTCCCCGACCAGACCTAAAAATATGGAGTGTGGACTTCTACTTGGAGAGGTCCCAGTTCACCTCCTGCCCTGCCGTGGTGCCCTTGAGCAAGGCACCGGACATCCCCCTTCCCCCCCTCACTCCCATTGCTCAGGGACTACGGATGGAAATTAGCTCAAAGCTATAATCCGCCATATTTACACTGGAAACATAACCTGTCTAAAGTGTTCATTAATGTGCATTGTCCCTCATCAAATAAACAATTAAATTAAATTTAAATTAAATTAAATTAATTAAATCACAGATTTTTTCAGATTTGTGAACAATATTTGAGAGAAATAGTTATTTTGTGTATATAGAAAATGTTTTAGATCTTTGAGTTCAGCTCATGAAAAATGGGAGCAAAAACAAAAGTGTTGCCTTTATATTTTTGTTCAGTGTATTTTCTCCCACATTACGTTTCTTTTGGACTTAACTCAAATACGTTTATTTTCTAAATATCTTTGCCATTTATTGTCTTGCTTATAATAATGATAATAGTGTAAGCATTGAGAGGTCATGTGTTGTGAGCATGCGCAGTCTGTCCTGAAGTGGTGAAGGAGAGAGTGTGGTGTGACTCGACAAGAATAAACGGAGGCGCGATCTGGGACGCTCCAAAAAGTACTAAGTTCCTGAGTTTTTGTTACACAGAAGTATCTTTGAAGCCTTAACACCTCGGACGTTACAATAGTAATGTATTAATATAATTTTAGAGCAAACGTATTTTCGGGCTGGCGGCTCACTGTTCCTCACCAAATCCGTTATTATGCAATGGGTAAATAATCACAATATTGTTTGTAGTTGTTTAATGTCATAACTACATACTTTTAAATTGTTATCATCCAAACAGCCTCTTTCACTGGTACATGAAGGCACTGTGGCTTATTCAAAGCCATTCTATTTATTCTAACCTAAATTACATGCCAGTGTTTTATCTTTTTATTTCGCGATTTGTTTTTGCATGTTTAACGGGGAATGTGTTCATGTGGCACCGGAAGTACGTCACTTGATCTCGTCTTCTTCGTCCCTTTTACGTTCCAGACGATGCATGGCTCAGCTTAACAGACAGAACAGCGACCCCAGGTGTGTCTACATTGGAATTACATCTTAATTACTGAAGGAAAATAATGTACCTAGTGTTTGTTAACTGGGTTTTTAATGCAGTTGGCTTTTCTTAATGGTTACAATATTGTTATGAATTATATCTGAAGCAAATTATGTTTCTGAAGATGTGTAGTCAATTCCACCCTTCAATGTAGCATAAATGTGAACTCTCATTACAGGAATAGCCTTCTCTTAAACAAACCTTCACCATTTTCTAGAAATAACTCTGGCTGTTAAAGGATATACTATGTAAAACAATAGCAATACTTGTTCTGACAGAAGATAAAACAATTACATAATTAAACAGTGTGCTTTTATTCGGTCGTAATGTTTACATCAACAACAAACAAATCATTATACTTTACAATGCACATTTTTGCCTGGAACATCAACCTTTAACCTTTTAACCTGTCAAGATAGAAAAGTTGGCCGAGGACGCCGGCATCCTAGTGTAGTGGAAGAGGCTAATCTTGCTTCTCATCATCAGAGGAGTCAGTGTCATCAAGGGTGAGACAGATCTCCGCATCCCACACTTCCTCCTAGGGATGCATACCGGTATCCGGTATTACCGAAATACCGGTTACTGGTGGCTACGGTATACCGTACCGAAATAAGATCCGATTCCGATACTTTAAAAAAAAAAAAAAAGTTTTTAAAAGTGAGTCCGTGGCCCGTGATGGCGGGTGTTATAAATTAGATTGCATTATCGTTTTTCTTCATATTTCATGTATTTTTCATTGTTCAATACTAGAAAGGTAAAAGTCCCACAAATGAACTGTGATGGGATTTGTTTTCTCTCACGAGTGAAGGCAAATGTTGATTTTAAAGATGAGATTTGTTTGTTTGTGCAATGCCGAAATCTCATGACCTTTATTCTATTATTTATTTGTTCTCTAGTCGAATCTCAGGTTTAACATGAATTATAACGGTCTGTTTGCATTGACAAGATGTGCTATTCACGCGGCACACCTGATGGCGGGTGTTATAAAAGATATTCCATAATCGGTTTTCTTCATATTTTTTATGTATTTTTCATTGTTTGTTCAGTACTAAAAGGTCCAAGAAGTCCCACAATTGAATTTAATATTCATTTGATATGTTAACTATATCGTAAAGCGCTTCATGGGAGTAATTGTGGGATGATACATTTTCAAAGTATCACAATATGTATCGGTTGAGTATCGGTATCGTTCAGAGGTATCGGTATCATAAAAAAGTCAACGATATGCATCCCTACTTCTTCCTCTCCTTCATTGTCTTCCTCCTGTAGGGCAGTGGGGTCCATCAAAAATATTCCTGCATATAAAAGCATTATTTATTGTCATGGTTAGTATCCAGGTTCTTAGTCTTTATGTACTGACAGCATTGGAAAGTTTCACATTAGACAAATCTAAAAAATGTAAATACCTTCAAGGTAACATTAAAGAATTTTGAGGTAAACATTACATTAACTTGCATAAATGTAAAAAACAAAAACATATCAAAAGTATTACAATCTTTATCTAATGTTCTGTAAGGTGCTGGACCTGATATATATATACAGTAAGTGTGTACAGTAAGTAAGTATGTACAATTAACTCAATGTATATACTGTATATGGTCTGTTTGTTTTATGTTGTAGAGTCTGGTATGGAGTATTTATATCCTGTACCAGAAAATGTTCAATACATTAAAAAATATCAATAAATAGTTTGCAGTCTGTCTACAGACATTTGATGGATTATCAAGAATATTCCTTCACTCGTAATCAATAGTGAAGGATCTCTACTTGCTTCCAAGGACATGGTAAAAGGACAGCCTACAAGGTGGAAAGGGGTAATATTGTATCGATAATGATCATTATATTCCAGTGAAATACCTACTCTGTTTGCACAGGTCCTTCTCAATCGGCTGGATCTCTCTTTGCACAGCTCTTGGAGATCCTGTCAGGTAGCGGCAATGGTTCTTCATCTCTTTGATGAGAATCCTCTTCTCGAAGTCGAGAGAGGAGCATGACTTTGTCAAAGGCCATTTTCTGTGTCTCGAGGGGGACTGTGGATGCTATAACGAAGTGATTATGTTGAGTTTCTTTACCAGTAATGAAAAAAAACTTCCATAGTTGTTAATAAATTAAAAATAATATTACTCCTTAAGAACAAGTGACAAAATAGCATATTGAAAATTGTGTGGAAGATTTAAATAGACTGCATGACTGATCATGTCAAACAAAAACAGTATTAAAAACAGCAAAGATATAAAAAATACCCGCTTTGATAAGTGCAGAAAAATGCATATACCAGAATCCCATGGCCAAATAGGGAAGTCTTGACTTAGGACTGCATCTGCTGTATCAACAGCCTCTGTGTCTGGCACAAGGTTGTTGTAAGCTGCAATCGCCTCCTCCAGTTTCCGCTTGTTCTTTGCAATGATCTCCCGTTTGGGCTTGTGGTCTTTGTTATTGTCTATAAATGACAGGAAGTGCAAACGTAAAAAATATCAAAATCATTTTTTCTCTTACTTTGAACATGCCACAAATTACTCTAACCGTGAAAGTGACAAGAGAAACGTTATTTCAAAATAATATAATAATAATAATTAAAGCTGCAAGCAGCGTTGAGCGGGTTTTCGACGCTCCGCAGGCTGTTGTCCGCACGTCGACGTGTGTGTCTAGGTGTCTCGAGGACTCGGCCGTTGGCAAACGTGGGAAGTTTCAGGCCGATCGGACAATGTCTTTGAGTTACAGCAGTAACACAAACATTGTGTTTGATGGCGGGTGATCTGTCGCCATGGCAATGGCATTTGATGACACCCCAAATTATGCTTCGATGTGTTGAGGGCTACATCGTCATCAAACCTGTGAAGTTTTGCGCCGTTTGGAGCATGTTAACTGGAGTTATGAGAAAACCGTGTTTTACGGCGACCATTTTGTTACCATAGCAACGACATCGAAATCTCAAAACTGACACATATATGTCTCGAGGGCTTGATGGTTAGCAAACATGTGAAATTTGAACACTTTTTTACCCTTTACACAGGAGTTATAGCAATATTGTGCTTAACAAAAGCAACAGCTTTTGAGGAAAACTCAGTATTTTCATATTGAGGTGTTGAGGGCCGGACCATTAACTGTCATATGAAGTCTGGTGCAGTTTGGACAATTTTCCATTGACTTAAGACAACATTGTATTTTATGGCGAGGGATGCGTTGTCATGGAAACGGCATATGATGACATCCCATAATTGGCGTAGAGCTGTTGAGGGCTGGACCATTAGCCATCATATGAAGTCTGGTGCCGTTTAGACGATTTTCCATCCAGTTATGACAACACTGTGTTTCATGTTGAGGGATCTGTCGCCATGGCAACCGCATATGATGACACCCCATAATTCACATAGTGCTGTTGAGGGCCATACTAGTAGCCATCATCTGAAGTCTGGTGCCGTTTGGACCATTTTCATAGGAGTAACAGCGACACCATGTTTCATGGCGAGGGATCTGTTGCCATGGAAACGGCATATGATGACATCCTATAATTGGCGTAGAGCTGTTGAGGGCCGGACCATTAGCCATCATATGAAGTCTGGGGCCGTTTGGACGATTTTCTATTGAATTACGACAACACCATGTTTCATGGCGAGGGAGCTGTCGCCATGGCAACGGCATATGATGACATCCCCTAATTGACATAGAGCTGTTGAGGGCCGGCCCATTAATGTTAGTCTGAAGTCTGGTGCCGTTTGGACCATTTTCATAGGAGTAACGGCAACATCGTATTTTTTGGCGAAGGATACGCATCCTTGAAACGGCATATGGTGAGATCTCAAATTTCATGTTGAGCTGTTGAGGCATGGACCGGTGATATAAAAGTGAAGATTGGGGGACGATGGGACCGTGTCCATTGGAGTTACAGCGACACCGTGTTTTATGGCGAAGGATCCGTTGCCATGGTAACGCCAAATTAAGATTAATTAACATCATATTTGACCTAAAGCTGTTCAGGGCTGCAGTGTTAACCATCATGTGAAGTTTGGTGGCGTTCTGAGTATGTCAGTTGGCGTTATGACATCATCGTGTTCCACGGCGAGCGATCGCCTAGCATCGAGCGAACGCGAACTTTGGCGCCAAATCACGGCTATGCCGTGCGAAAGAACAAATGTCCGCGATAACTTTAAATTGCCCAGGTCTCGTGAAGCTACCCGACGAATTTCGAGTCGTACAGATAAAGTCCCTAGGAGAAGATAGATTTTGTACGGAGGACGAAAAACGCGATAAATTGATGCAAAGTTCCGGAACCAATTACACATCACACTTGACTGGGCTCGCGCGGCCTATCGAAATCATGATTTCCGAACCTTTTCTGTGCTTTTGCCGGTCGTTTTCCCTGTTTTGGGTTGTGTTTTGCAGGTTTATCGGTCGCTGCGCCTTGAATGTAAAATGTCAACTAACAGTTGACAGTTAATATTTTTTAGCTACAGGAAAAATCTTACTTGATGCAGCCCACTCCTCAACCTCCTTCATCCACTGCTTCATTCCCTCCTCTGTTGTCTGCAGTTTTGTTTGCAGGTTTTGAATGTCCTTGTCCATTTCATCAGTCCTTTTCTTGGTCTGAAAATGTTATATATTACATTTGTATCATTGTCAGAAAATAACACCTACCACTAGTGTTTTCTTTGTCACTAAAGTAGGCTGTTCAATTTGAGTTGTTATAGTAGCAGTTTCAGCCTCAATTCAAAGTTAACAGATACTTTAGGTCATCAATGAACATATTCACAGGACTTGACGAGGACATCAAAGCATCAACATTAGTTTGACCGACATCAGTGCATGACCGTCAAAACATTTTCACTGAGCTGTTGTCGAGCGACCGAATATATTTAGTCTATGTTTAAGAAAAGAGTTGCAGACAAAACGTATGCACATTGTTGTATTGTATAGTACACGGACCACTATTGCGGTAAGCATGTTGTAACTTCCGGTTGTTGTCATTGTCATCTCCGGGTATCCCGTGTGCCTGTTCTGTTGCTGATAGCTTATTATCTTAACTTAATCGATCGTTTTAAAACTCTTGATCACGGCAACTGCCTGACGTTGTAATCACACGTTACTACAGCTTAAGCACTCACAACTCTCCTTCTCTTAGCGACTGTAACTCCACAGTTGCCTACACTCTTTTCGGGTTTGCTAACGGTAGCTACTTTAGCTTGATAGCTAGCCATGGCTCTTTCCCCACCCTCGGGTGCTATTCCCTGCTCTAACTGTCTCATGGTTGGTTACTTCCCTACCTCCTTTACTGGTACCGATACATGTGTTAAATGTAGTATAGTTGTTAGGTTGGAGGCGGGAATCATAGCCATAGAAGCCCGGCTCCGCATCTTAGAAAGTAACTCAGCTACAGTAAAGCCCATGTTAGCCGGTGGGGACCGGCAAAAGATAGCTCCTATTAGCCGTCCCCCGGCAACTCCCGAGCAGCAGGGAGACTGGGTGACTGTTCAGAAGGGGCATAACGCGAAACCCGCAGGTCCCCACCAACCCGTTCACGTATCTAACAGATATTCCCCACTCAGCGAGACACCCGCTGAGAAGCCAACTCTGGTTATTGGTAGCTCTATTATGAGACACGTGAATTTAGAGACCGAAGCCTCCACAGTCAAATGCATTCCGGGGGCCAGAGCGGGCGACGTTGAGGCGCATCTTAAACTGCTGGCTAAAAATAAACGTAAATACAGTAGGATTGTTATTCACGTCGGTGGTAATGATGTTCGTTTACGCCAATCAGAATGCACCAAACTTAATGTGGAGTCGGTGTGTAGTTATGCTAAAACAATGTCGGACACCGTAATCTTCTCTGGTCCCCTCCCCAATCTGATCAATGATGACATGTAGCCGCATGTCATCATTTCAGCGCTGGTTGTCTTGGTGGTGCCCAGCAAACAATGTGGGCTTCGTAAATAATTGGACAGCCTTCTGGGGAAAACCTGGTCTGATTAAGAGAGACGGCATTCATCCTACTTTGGAAGGTGCAGATCTCATTTCGGCAAACATTTCAGGGCTTTGTGGACTTAATCCATGACAAACTGGAGTTGAGACCA
Organism: Pogonophryne albipinna; assembly: GCA_028583405.1. Taxonomy (NCBI): domain Eukaryota; kingdom Metazoa; phylum Chordata; class Actinopteri; order Perciformes; family Artedidraconidae; genus Pogonophryne; species Pogonophryne albipinna. The sequence continues at coordinate 41,986,825 of CM053251.1, forward strand.
GGAGGCGGAGTCGCAGTCTTACACGCTTCTCTGCGCTCTCTCCTAGGCAGTCATCCATAGGAATCCCGAACCCAATAAAATACCCAATATTAGCGGTGTGTTAGTACATTCTTAAAAAACAAAACACCATTTCATTTCGGGTTAACATGTGTTGTAACTAGGGATGCTCCGATCGATCGGTCACCGGTCGACATCGGTCGATACTCACTCTCTGCCGATCGATCGGTGCTCTCTATAAAGGCCGATCGCGAGAGCCGATCGCATGACGTAAAATACATGACACTTTTCTCTGTGTGCGGCAAAACAAGCTCGCCAAAATGGCTTCACCGGTCTGGCAGTATTTTAAGGTGTCTGAAAATGACAATAAAATAGCGGTATGCAACGTGTGTGAAGCAGAAATCCTGCAGCTCCGCCCGCTGTGACGGACCGGTGAGCGGAGCAAAACACACAAGAGTTAGACCTAACACACTTAGCTATTTGATCTACCTCTGGAACAAGCTAAACTAGTTATTATAAATATATTTATTCTTCACTGTCGGGTAACTCATTACTGGATCAGTGAGCTGCATGAGATACAGACAGGCTGTCGAGAGAGAGAGAGAGAGAGAGAGAGAGAGAGAGAGAGAGAGAGAGAGAGAGAGAGAGAGAGAGAGAGAGAGAGAGAGAGAGAGATTCGGCTAATTTCTCCCGTGTTATTCTCCAATTCTCCAAAGTGAATTAAAATAATTAAGTTGATTGTTGTTTGTGGAAGCTCCAGTGAATGAGCCCCATTAACTGAGTTTTAAACATCACTTTAAATGGAAGATTTAAAGTGATGTTTAAATCTTCCATTTAGGCCCCGCCCACTCGATCGGATCGGCGATCGGTATCGGCCGATACTGATTCCGGCGATCGGCCCCGAAATTGCCGATCAGAGCATCCCTAGTTGTAACTGCGTTACTGAGCATTGTAACGGGTAATATATTACCCACATTTCATTAGTAATGCGTTACATTACTTCCTTACAGCAAAAAGTAATATATTGCTGTAACTCCGTTACTTTTGTAACGCGTTACACCCAACACTGCTCATGGAGGACACTTGCATTTAATACCAAAGTAATAAGGTCTTATTAAATAGAGTACACTGCATAATGTTAAGTTAATGCAACAGGACTGAGCTGACAACACAGAAACATGGCAGTGCAGCAATCAAACACAGTCAGTGTTCAAATCTAAAAATGATTTGCCCAAACTCAAAATCACATAGAGAAAAGTCTATGACAGCAGGGCTGCTAACCAGGTTACTGGCTAGGATCAGATATCCACTTATTCAGAGTCTGGAGCCTCCTGCTCTCTGCACCACACTGAACTGTCAGTTTCATTTTGGCCCAATTCCAAACCACACCCTACCCACTCCCCCTGAGTCATGGAGTGAACTCCGTCTGTAGTCACACTCACAGCGTAACGAGGCTCCCTTCTTCCAGGTGGACGGTGTAAAAACAGCGGCAAGATTTGGGACGAACTCCACTCTCTCCGGCAGAGAGAAAAATAAAAAAAATAAAACTCAAAAAATCTTTAATTGTGTATCTTTTTTGTAAACTTTTGTATTAACCTGTTAAGCCCGAAGGTCCCCGCCTTTTTCTTTCACGACACTGTGTCTCAGGGGATCTTAATATTTAAGAACCTATTAATGTGTTATACCAGATTAACGGGAATAATCTCAGCTAACTGACGATACAAACCATTTTTACCAAAACAAAACACAAGTCTCATAAGAAGCGTCTAAATGACCCGAACGAAAAATGCTAACCTATTACTGCACCGATAATCACTCCTAGCTCCCTTATTACTTATCCTCGGTGCACATCCAACACATCGTTTATGATCGCAAGGAGACACAGAATCTAACGGTGAAAGATACAAACTTGCGACGTTATCAACAAAAACGTACAAAACAAGTGGCGCTAGGTAGCCCACAACGCTAACATGGCTTACCTTCGTCTTTGTCTGTTCTAAATTGGTCTTCAATGGCATTAAAATGATAAAAAAACGATGGTGTAGTTAATCCATAGGTTAATCCAATGTGACTGCGTCCCCTTTGAAATGTTCTGATAATCCATAAGCAATAGAACAGCTTTTCCGTTGCTTGATATCAGAGCAGCGATATTTCTCCCCTCTAAGGCAAGCTAGCATGCACAGAGAGGCTACCTTTTGGATTCTATTTGCTCTAACGGTCAGAAAGAGATGTCACATGTCAAAATCGAAGAAGGGGGGCCAGAGATAAGGAAAATCCACCCAAATGGCCCCAGAAGAGGTTTTTTTGGCAGAATCTGTCTAAAAAGGTCAAATATCACTTGTTTTGCATCAATCTTGATACAGGGTACTTATTATATGTTGTACTTTGGATTCCTAAAGCTTTTAGTCTACTAACCCATCATCCAAGGTTAGTTTTCACTATAAGTACAAAATATGTTTTGGACGGACACTATAATTTACAGTTTTTTACCATGTTCAATCTGAATTTTCTTTAAAATAAAAAACATCTATATTGATTCTGACTTTTCCTCATCCAACTCACAGGTTTATCATTACTTAGATATGGTAATTTGTTCTGGGAATGTCATTTTCGAGCCTGAGACCTGAAAAACAGGCTCGGGGCCTGTTTATAAGCTGCTTGGTTTTTGCAACAGTCCCTGCAAATATACACAACTTTATAATACAATTCACCCAATTAACGTTTTCTAGACTAAACACGGGTATATGATCCTGAGTTAAAAACAATAAGAGGTAACATTAAGTTGTTAACATCTGTATGACGATATTAAATGTCTATCTTGTTGTGCAGTTTATCAGTTAATATTTGCAGGAACTACTTGTAAACAGCGTGTTTCCTGACGGACACACACAGCGTTGAGTCCGGTCATGTAGAGACCGGTCTCAAGTCAGCACAGATGCAGACTCGCTGTTTGAGGGCTTGATAACCAACTCACCCTCCACACACGGTGGTTTGGAACAGCCCTTAATGTGGCGGACCCTTCGCGTGAACGTGCAAACGGAGGGGTAGTGTGTAGGGGTAGGGTGTAGGGGGCGGTTTGGAATTGGGCCTTAGTTTCTCTTGTTGTGGAGATCAGCTCCAGGTGTGTGGCTCTCCACACCTGCTCTCAAAACTGCCAATTAGGAGAGGGTGGAGCCACATGGTAGAGAAGTTCCTGAAAACATTTACTGATAAACTGCACAACAAGAGACATTTAGTATCGACATACAAAAGTTAACAACTTCTTGGTGACCTCTCAGGTGTGGTGCTTTCTGTCCCCAGAGTCAGAACTAAACATGGAGAAGCAGCGATATGTTGTCGCTGCTTTTAATTGAACTTTTCATATTTTACAATGCATCGTAACTTTTATTCATTATTTTATACCTGTGTTATTCTATATTAGCTTGTTTAACATTTATTTGATTCTCTTTACTTTTTAATGACTGTATTTAAATGGTTTGGGTTAGTCTTTCATTTGTATAAAGCACTTTGAATTGCCTTGTATTGAAAGGTGCTGTTGACATGATGAAGACTCAGACTCATGATGGAGACATGATGAAGACTCAGACTCATGATGGAGACATGATGAAGACTCAGACTCATGATGGAGACATGATGAAGACTCAGACTCATGATGGAGACATGATGAAGACTCAGACTCATGATGGAGACATGATGAAGACTCAGACTCATGATGGAGACATGATGAAGACTCAGACTCATGATGGAGACATGATGAAGACTCAGACTCATGTTGAAATAAACTTGCCTTGTCTCGTATTTTACTTAGGATCATATACCCGTGTCTAATCTAGAAAGCGGTAAACATGTGATATTGATTATAACGTTTTGTTGCAACACCAAGCAACTCATAAACATCAAATGTGAAAACAAAAGGAGTTACAAAAAAAACTAAAATCTAGAATCCATTAAAGATTTTTTAAATGTTATTTTACTTACCATATATTATTTTAGTTCAAGAGATGTTGATTGTAAACCGTTTTTACGAAAAGTTACAAAAGTTCCTGTTTCTGCTGGAGAGAGGGGCGTTCGTCCTAAAGCTTGCCGCTGTATTTATATGTGTAGGTTTAGAAGCTTGTTATAATTGTAAAACAGTATATACAGTCAGGTTCATAAATATTTGGACATTGACACAATTGTCTTCATTCTGTACGCCACCACAATGGACTTTAAATTAGACACTCAATACGTCTGGAGGAGGCCCAAGTTCAGGAGGCCTTCAACTCACACCTCCGGCGGAGCTTTTCAGGCATTCCTGTGGAGGTTGGGGACATTGAACCAGAGTGGTCGGTGTTCAAAGCCTCTATTGCCGAAGCCGCGGCGGGGAGCTGTGGTCTCAAGGTCCTAGGTGCCTCAAGGGGCGGTAACCCTCGAACCTCCTGGTGGACACCGGTGGTCAGGGAAGCCGTCCGACTGAAGAAAGAGGCCTTCAGGGATTTGTTATCCCGGGGGACTCCCGAGGCAGTTGCAAGGTACCGACAGGCCCGAAGGGCAGCAGCCTCATCCGTGGCCGAGGCAAAGCAGCGGGTGTGGGAGAAGTTCGGAGAGGACATGGAGAAGGACTTTCGGGCGGCACCAAAGTTGTTCTGGAAAACTCTCCGACACCTCAGGAGGGGGAAGCAGGGAACCATCCAAGCTGTGTACAGTAAGGATGGGACGTTGTTGACCTCAACTGATGGAGTGTTGGGGCGTTGGAAGGAACACTTTGAGGAACTCCTGAACCCGACAACTCCGCCCTCTATGTTAGAGGCAGAGCTGGAGTATGACGGGGGATCGGCGCCAATCTCCCGGGGGGAGGTCACTGAGGTTGTTAAACAACTCCACAGTGGCAAAGCCCCGGGGGTGGATGAGATCCGCCCAGAAATGCTGAAGGCTCTGGGTGTTGAGGGACTGTCATGGTTGACACGTCTCATCAACATTGCGTGGAAGTCGGAAACAGTACCGAAGGAGTGGCAGACCGGGGTGGTGGTTCCCATTTTTAAAAAGGGGGATCAGAGGGTGTGTGCCAATTACAGAGGCATCACACGACTCAGCCTCCCCGGGAAAGTTTACTCTAAGGTACTCGAAAGGAGGGTCAGGCCGATTGTCGAACCTCAGATTGAGGAGGAACAATGCGGATTCCGTCCTGGTCGTGGAACGACGGATCAGCTTTTTACTCTCGCAAGGATCCTGGAGGGGGCCTGGGAGTACGCTTATCCGGTCTACATGTGTTTTGTGGACTTGGAGAAGGCGTATGACCGGGTTCCCAGGGAGTTACTGTGGGAGGTGCTGCGGGAGTATGGGGTGAGGGGGTCTCTACTCAGGGCCATCCAATCTCTGTACTCCCAAAGCGAGAGCTGTGTCCGGGTCCTCGGCAGTAAGTCGGACCCATTTCCGGTGAGGGTTGGCCTCTGCCAGGGCTGCGCTTTGTCACCAATCCTGTTTGTAATATACATGGATCGGATTTCGAGGCGTAGTCATGGGGGAGGGGGTCTGCAGTTCGGTGGACTAAGGATTGCACCACTGCTTTTTGCAGATGATGTGGTTCTGATGGCTTCATCGGTCTGCGACCTTCAGCACTCACTGGATCGGTTCGCAACCGAGTGTGAAACGGCTGGGATGAGGATCAGCACCTCCAAATCTGAGGCCATGGTTCTCAGCAGGAAACCGATGGACTGTCCACTCCAAGTAGGGAATGAGTCCTTACCCCAAGTGAAGGAGTTCAAGTATCTCGGGGTCTTGTTCTCGAGTGAGGGAACAATGGAGCGTGAGATGGGCCGGAGAATCGGAGCAGCGGGAGCGGTACTGCAGTCGCTTTACCGCACCGTTGTGACGAAAAGGGAGCTGAGCCAGAAGGCAAAGCTCTCTGTCTACCGGGCCATTTTCGTTCCTACCCTCACGTATGGTCATGAAGGATGGGTCATGACCGAAAGAACGAGATCGCGGATACAAGCGGCCGAGATGGGTTTTCTCCGCAGGGTGGCTGGTGTCTCCCTTAGGGATAAGGTGAGAAGTTCGGTCATCAGGGAGGGACTCGGAGTTGAGCCGCTCCTCCTTCGCGTCGAAAGGAGCCAGTTGAGGTGGTTCGGGCACCTAGTTAGGATGCCACCTGGGCGCCTCCCTAGGGAGGTGTTCCAGGCACGTCCAGCTGGGAAGAGACCAAGGGGTAGACCTAGGACCAGGTGGAGGGATTATATCTCTTCGCTGGCCTGGGAGCGCCTTGGGATCCCCCAGTCAGAGCTGGTTGATGTCGCCAGGGAAAAGGAAGTTTGGGGCTCTCTGCTGGAACTGCTACCCCCGCGACCCGACCACGGATAAGCGGAAGAAGATGGATGGATGGATGGACTCAATACGTGCTTTAAGTGTAGACGTTCAGCTTTAATTTGAGGGTATTTACATACAAATCAGGTGAATGGTGTAGGACTAACAACACATTTTATACAGGGTGTCCGCTTTTTAAGGGGCCAAAATTCATTGGACAAAGTCACATAATCTTAAATCAAATTGTCACTTTTAATATTTGCTTGCAAATCCAATGCAGTCAATTAAGCCTGAATACTGTATATATATGTATATATATTACATTTGTTGTCTTTGTTTTGTATTTATTTGTTGTAGAAGTAACCCTTATTGTACAGTCTTTGAATGCATTAATACCATCAGCCACAGTTTGAAATGTTGTAATCATTATACATGAGAGATACTTTTGAAATCAAAATAAATGTTGCATTGAACCCCTGTACTTTGTTTTAGTTGCACATTTCTTTAAAGTAGCCACACATTATGATAAAGTACTGGGTTTTTGTTTGACAATGTGGCAAATCTCCTAAATTGTGAAAGTTACACATACATTTTACAAATTAATTCCCAATACTATCTTGTACATAATTCTGTCTCTTCTTTTCTCCAATAGTTGTTACAATATACGCTTCTCCTCCTATCTTTTTATTACAGTATGTTAATACAGTATACTTTCACTCACACACACACACACACACACACACACACACACACACACACACACACACACACACACACACACACACACACACACACACACACACCCTCTTTAAGCTGATTGAATATTCATGAAGAAGACAAAGTCTGCTCCCAGCCTCTCATTCTCAGAGATCTACAATTACCAAGTCCTTCTGTTCAAAATGTCATCTACTTGACAGCCCTCATAGTATTCTACTTCAGAGCTGTATAGTTCCCAGTTAAATGAAAAACTAGATAAATCGTGCATTGTATAATGAATGGGGCTTGTGAGCTCTAAAAGCACAGATAGCAATAACACACTCTCAAGTTTTGTGAATTGCACTTAATGGAATCATGTTTTATGGCCAAAGGATTATGTGGATTATGAATTATCAGACAATTTGTGAGTGGATGTACGTGAAACGGCATAGGTACACGTCATTTGTGAAAGGCTTAGCAAACTATTGAATTTAAACGGATTATGCCAAAGTCAAATATTTGCTGGTATCATGAAACTGTCAGAATAAAGGGGCTTAATCAAGCTATAGGGAGATAGCAAATTAAAATGATAAAACAAACCACAGCTGGGGACTCCATGGCAGGGCTTCATATGGCGTTTACTCATTTAACAAATAGCACAACCTTTACCTAAACTGCATTTTGTATTACATTTCGAAATGAACCACAGATAAGGGCGGTCATAACAGCTGACAGTATCAAATTGCCATTGTAACAAAACGCTTTTCCAGCCCTTTTATAAGTTTGGTTCCTTTTAAATCCTGTTTCCCCCCTAGAATAGTGTTTCTCATTAAGCCTGCTGTTGACACCTATCACACAGACTGCAGGGCTTCTCATTGTTGTGATTTCTCTCGCTGTGACTTTTTTATGCTTTTTATCACCTCAACCTAGCTCATGCTAGCGCTGCACTGCTGGTGATTTTGTACACTGTGTTGGGTGTTAGAGATTTGTGTTGTTTCAGAGAGAGGTCAAATGTTTGTACTTGAATGAATAGAGCATAGCGTTAGTACATCAATCCAAATGCATCATTAATCCAAGGGGGGTATTAGGTTGCACAGTATTACATGTGTATTAACACAAGTTCACGTAACGATGTGCAATAAAAGTCCTTTTAGCCACAGGGACAGTGTCTGAGGCAAAGGAACGAGGCAGGATTTCCTCCACAGCACAGAGACCCTCTGAAGACTCAGGGTGAGGACATGATGAAGACTCAGACTCATGATGAAGACAGGATGAAGACTCAGACTCATGATGAAGACATGATGAAGACTCAGACTCATGGTGAAGACATGATGAAGACTCAGGCTCATGATGAAGACATGATGAAGACTCAGGCTCACAGTGAAAACATGATGAAGACTCAGGCTCATGGTGAAGACATGATGAAGACTCAGGCTCATGGTGAAGACATGATGTAGACTCAGGCTCATGATGAAGACATGATGAGGACTCAGGCTCACAGTGAAGACATGATGAAGACTCAGGCTCACGGTGAAGACATGATGAAGACTCAGGCTCATGGTGAAGACATGATGAAGACTCAGGCTCACAGTGAAGACATGATGAAGACTCAGGCTCATGGTGAAGACATGATGAAGACTCAGGCTCACAGTGAAGACATGATGAAGATTCAGGCTCATGGTGAAGACATGATGAGGACTCAGACTCATGGTGAAGACATGATGAAGACTCAGACTCATGATGAAGACATGATGAAGACTCAGGCTCACAGTGAAGACATGATGAAGACTCAGGCTCACGGTGAAGACATGATGAAGACTCAGGCTCATGGTGAAGACATGATGAAGACTCAGGCTCACAGTGAAGACATGATGAAGACTCAGGCTCATGGTGAAGACATGATGAAGACTCAGGCTCATGGTGAAGACATGATGAAGACTCAGGCTCACAGTGAAGACATGATGAAGACTCAGGCTCACGCAAAGACATGATGAAGATTCAGGCTCATGATGAAGACATGATGAAGACTCAGACTCATGATGAAGACATGATGAAGACTCAGACTCATGATGAAGACATGATGAAGATTCTGTCAAGGGGAGAACTCTGAGGCATGAACTCAAACGCACGACTCAAACTCAGACTCAGATAGTGTTCAAAAAATAAAGACTTTACTGGAATTTGGCACAGTAACAAAACAGGGAAAACAAAAACACTCTTTCGAGGAAAAAACAAGAACTAAGAACAAGAGCTTAAAGGTCCGTGAGATGTCCGTGGAGTATGCTGGGACGTTGGTCCAGAATGAGGAAACGAACTGGCAATGGACAGGAGGGAGCTAGCATAATATATACCCAGGGTAAGGGGAACAGGTGGAAACAATCAGGGCATGGAAAACAATCACAGACGCAGGAGACAGATAGGGGCGGGGAGCATGGAGTCCTGAAATGAGAGGGAGAATTACTTAACGAGTTAACATAAAGCACAGAACAAAGGGTCATGACAAAACTAACATAAAGAATAAACTTTCACAATACATTTCTTCGACATGACAGTACCCCCCCTTCTAGGGACGGCTCCTGACGGCCCAGGCTCCTCCGAGTTGTGGCGGTCAAAATCCTCAATGAGGCTTTTATCAATGATGAAGCGGGAAGGAATCCATGCCCGCTCCTCTGGGCCGTAACCCTTCCAGTCAACAAGGAGTTGTCGCCCTCTACCGCTTTTCCGAGTAGCCAAGAGTTTTTTAACTGTATAGACCGGACCTCCATCGATCATCCGGGGGGGCGGGGGGGGTTTGGCGGTGGGATCCATGGCGCTCTCCTTCAGTGGTTTCAGTTTCCCCACATGGAAGGTGGAGTGTACCTTCATGGACCTGGGAAGCCGTAGTCTCACTGAAGCTGGGTTGATGACCTTGGTGATGGGAAAGGGACCCACAAACCGGGGAGCCAACTTACGGGAGAGTATATGGAGGGGAAGATCCCGCGTAGAAAGCCAGACTTTTTGGCCTGGCTGGTATACAGGGGCTGGTCGGCGTCTTCGGTCTGCTGCTCTTTTTACCAGCTGCGAATTTACTGTAGGTACTGTAGTCCCTCCTCTGGTTAGTTACACCTATGTATGACACCAAAGTCAGAGAATAGCCAGGAGTTTCCAGATCTCCCCAGTACTCTACTATTCCAACAAGCATCTGTTAAAGACTTTGTCTTTATTCAACACGTTCTCACTCCCAACCCGTCACATGTTGACGGTCGGTCAGGGCCCCTCCCCGTCACTCTATTACGGACAGGGTACCCCTTGAGAGTCAGTTTTCAACGGGCAGGGCGTCCCATAGACTTTCATAGACCTCCCATAGCGTTGAGATGCCATGAGAACGCTCCCCGACGGTCGGTTGTTATTGTCAATATTAATATACACTGCACAAAAATGTCACCCACTGACATGTTAGGGTTTAACCCTAACCCTAACAGGCCACAATCAACAACCTGATCAACTCTATGCGAAGGAGATGTGTTGCACTGCGTGAGGCAAATGGTGGTCACACCAGATACTGACTGGTTTTCGGACCCCCCCAGACCCCCCCAATAAAGCAAAACTGCACGTTTCAGAGTGGCCTTCTATTGTGGCCAGCCTAAGGCACACCTGTGCAATAATCATGCTGTCTAATCAGCATCTTGATATGCCACACCTGTGAGGTGGGATGGATTATCTCGGCAAAGGAGAAGTGCTCACTATCACAGATTTTTTCAGATTTGTGAACAATATTTGAGAGAAATGGTTATTTTGTGTATATAGAAAATGTTTTAGATCTTTGAGTTCATCTCATGAAAAATGGGAGCAAAAACAAAAGTGTTGCGTTTATATTTTTGTTCAGTGTAATAATGATTTATTTTTTAATAGTCACACTCGATTTCGCCGATTTTCTTGTTGCCCCAGCTGGTCGACACCTCTTTTAGCAGAAACAAAGGCTACATTAATGTATTAAATCGATGTTAATCCATGTGTGTGGTTGTGGAATTAACGGACGTGCCAGGAAACGCAATAATTTACAAACTCTTCAACTACAACCCTAATTATATTTTAAAACATTTTAGAAGGCTTCACGAAATACTTTAATGTAAATTTAAATTTAAATGTGAAGGGATGTGTGTCATGTGGTGATTGACATTATTCACCCACGGATCTATGGGTTGGGGTATTGTTCCGCACGGACATTTTAACCGGACTTCCTGTTGATGTGAAATCCGAAAACATTTAAAAAAAAATATATATTACTTTATTCCGAGTGTGCTTGCTTTTCTCTTTGGAAGTCATCACATAACGGCATTGTAATACACGGTTTGGCTGCATTACATATTACATATCTGCCGTAGTTCGCTATTTATAAAGCCCTGGTGAGAAGACTTCTAGACAAACATGAGGAACTGCCGCCAAAACTGAATATGTGACGTGGATCATAAATATATCAGCAATTAAACAAAATCTTCAATTTCTCTTCACAATATAAGTCTCCTTGCAGTATCAACACTAATTCGGCTGACTTTTATATTTGATCCAATCGGTATATCGGTATATTTACACCATAACGGTGCACAGCTGATAGAAAGGGACACCTGGTGGTTAAAGCACGTTATTGAAATGTATTTTTATTATTATATATTAATAGGAGACACAGACAGACAAACTAATAAGGCTTTATTTAAACATTAAAGAATACTTTAGGTTAAGGTCTTATTTTGAATAAGAAAAAAGCTTTGGGGGTATAAATATTAAGCCTGACAAAGTACTAATATATTGCTTTCCTGCAATGTTAACTACTGTATGTTTAAGCACTTATTTTTGCTGATATTATACATATGTATTATACTCTTATAAGATGTATGTAGATAGTATAAGAAATGTGCAGAATACGACAGTTTAATGGTGGAGGTATACACACATATTGATAGATGTCTTGTAAGGCACTGTTGAGGAACCTGCGACCCAAGTTTTTCATCTCCGTCCTTGTCAGGTATTGAACATTTAATAAATAAAGAACACAGAATTGTTGAATATAAAACACAGAATTTGTGTGATTATACTAAATGATTTACAAATAAACACCACTGCATATTTACAACTGTTACACATGCTGATGTAACGCAAATGTTTCCAACTTGGGATCAATAAAGTATATCTTATCTTAAGATGATCGATGGCTACTGCCATATTTGCCTCTGAACCTTGACAAGTGCATGTTTCAGGCTTATCAATTAACAACAGGAGGGGTCACAGACATAAGACCAGCTGTTAAATAAAGCTCTTCTGACCTTAGCTGGCATGTGGGTATATATGAATGCTGCCCATTATGGGCACAAGCAATTTTCACCCATTTATTAATTATATGTTTTAAATTTGAGTGTTTCCTATCCCCTAAACCTCCAGGGATGTACACAGTTTAATACTGGCAACTTCTTATTATGGGAAATACGAAAACGTCTATTAAAAATACAACTCCCAGTAGAGACGTGCCATAGAGAACATGTTACAAAACACACAATAGCCAGCATGTGTAGTTCTGGGGACGGGGTGGGGGAGGGGGGGACGCGGTGGACCCGTTCAAATCCAGTTTTGGACAGTCTGCGGTGGTTCCATCCCATTTCAAGTGCTGTTCGAGGCTCGGCGTAACCCTCGGAGCACACTCAAACATCCAATCACAGAGCTTGAGGGCTATCACGGGGTTTGTCAAGCGAAGCGGAGAGAATACTTACTTCCGGGTGTAATATTCTCTAAAGCAACTACTATGAGTTGCTCCGACCCTCGGTCCTGACGGACTCCAACTTGTGTTTATTAATCAAACAAATAAATAAACACAAGGATAATTATGTGTTATTGTTGAGTAAATAACAGTGTGTGGTTTAGAAAATAATACAAAATTAGAAGGAAAAAACTATGAAACAATACAGATTTCAGTATTCTGAGCCCCTACTCTCCCCATAACTGATGGCAACAAAAGTCCTACATTATTCAATTAAAATAAAGAAGTAAAAACAATAAGTGTGGCTTGATATTGAGCTAGAAAAAGGTTGATAAACTCTGTGAGAATGAATCTGCGGAGAGCATTTCGCCGCGATCCCAACTCGTCTATTACCAACGTTCAGGGAGCTCTATGCAAGTCAATGGGACGCCCTGCCCGTTGAAAACTGACTCTCAAGGGGTACCCTGTGCGTAATATGGTGACAGGGAGGGGCCCTGACCGCCCGTCAACATGTGACGGGTTGGGAGTGAGAACGTGTTGCTTTATTGCCAGCAGCAAGGCAACAAAGCTTCTGTGTCAAATATGCAAAGCTTAAGTCATTTTGCTATGCATGCTGGGTAAAAAAGTAGGGCCCATGGTGGAAAAGGGGCCCATGTCCGGGGCCTTTTTTCCAGTTAATCCCAATATATCGGATGCGGCCGCCTTTAGAAAAAGCTCTGTACACAACCTCTTTTTTCTGAGGGCACTGTCTATTTATGAGGGTTTGGGTGTTCCACTCCGAACGGAAAACATGGTTAAGCACAGTGGTCAGTAAGCAGTGTGGATTTCAGCAGGCAAACAGACATGTGTGTTAAATCAAGGTAAAGGTTCATTATCCCAAAGCAAAGATTACAGTTAACATTGCTTAGAGGTGGTCAGATAACTTGCATGTTAATGCAATCCTTAAAAATAAACAGAAATTGACTCTGGGTAGGGGAAGGGGGACGTCAATGAGAAAGCTTCCTTATAGGCTTACTTGAGGCCTAGTGAAAGCTGGTGTCCATCCACTCATGGTAACCACTTTAGAAGAACGACAGTACTTGAAAGGATAGGTTTGCTGTCAAATTAAAGGAAGGGAGGTTGCTAAAAAGGTACATGTTGATAAGTATGTGCTGTACACATGGTGATGCCACACACATTGCCATTGGTCTGACATCTCAGCCACCACAATAACTTATCAGCTCACTTTTTTATCGACCCTTCATGAACACCTACATTCATAAATATAGCACCGCATTTTCAACATTCCAGAAAAACATGCACAGGCTGCCAGTCCGGGCATCTTAGAGATCAAGACAACACCACACTATCCTCAGATGGATTGATCGTCTATTTTAAAGATTCATCACTTTGCATAATGAAAGGTTCCCCAGGCCTCAAAGGGATTATTGCCTGAGTTGTAGATTTATTTTAGAATTACTATGTGATCTGGTGTTCAAAGATTCATCTTCTCCTGGCCAAAAGTCTGATTCATTATGAAAGTCCATTACATAGGACACTCACTGGTCTTTACAGTGTGAAGCCAGATCCATTGGGGAAATGAGACAGGGTTGCATTGGCTTAACCAAGTTGCTTCTTTTCTTTAATACGTCATAACTTTGATACATGTGTTGAATCAATTTGTACATGATATTTGGATCAAAGCAAACCATGGGAATAATGATGGAGATCAAAGTGATGGCGGAGACACTCACACCTAAAATAAATAAATCCGAAGACGTCAATCCTTTGAAACAGATCAGATGTCGTAAAACAAAGAGGCTGAGTATTTCTCACATCTCCACATTCTGATGGGCAGAACCGTGACACAGAGACACATTTGCTGCCCTCTGGATCCTTCTTTCACTGAGCAGGGCCTTCCTCTGTCTGCCAGTCCTTTCATCACCGTGCAAGATGAAAGTGTCAGGGTTCCAAAATGGTGAAAAGGTCAGCAAATTAACACATTGTTGCCGCAAAGTCAATACACCACAGAAATGAAAGGAACATTTTAAGAAATAGGGGACACTAAACGCAGTGCATCCAATGCTACCGCTCACTCTCTTATACCTCATTCACACCAACGCAACTCCGGTTCAAGCTCCGTGCTAGAGCTTTTCAGGTTCAGAACCGGTTCTTCGGTTTAGCTCCGGCTCTTTTCACACCGCCCAGAGTCCGACTGGTGCTGCGTCATTGCGTCATCGTTTGCGTCATGACGTAACCGTTTGCGTGCCTGCTTCATAAAGCCAAACCGCGCGGAAACCCCTCACAGCTCACACCGACAACAACAACAATGGCCGATTGTGCTCCAGCTTCCTCTGTACCTCTTCAAAAGACCAGATTCCCAGTAGGTAGCTGGTCTCTTCAGTGGACCACTGCTGCTTGTTATGTTTCTCCATCGTTATGTACAAACTGGATAAAACGCGGGCTTTTTGTAGTTGTTCAGGAGTTGATCCCAATTTTTTGGTGCTTGAAACAAACCGCATTCCGGAGCTAAGAGGCTGCTCCGCTGCGGTGTGAACAGGAAAACCCGGTGCTTTTCAAGCTCCGGCTCCGAACCGGCCCTGAAACACCGTTGGTGTGAATGAGGTATTAGAATCTACAGGAAGTACAATACTTTAGTAAAATAAGGTTTTCAACAGAGAAACATGCCAAAAATAAATGAAGGAATAATTAAGGTAACTTCAAAATCCTTGTTGACAATTTCTGTTTTTACAAACAGAAAAAAGATGCGAGCCATCAAAATGCAGAAATATACAGCGGGGGGTGCTGCGGGACTGTCTGCGTGCGCATCTCTCCCAGATGAGCTGAACAGTTTTTTTTCGAGAGATTTTGTAGATTTGTATTGAGTGCATTTATTTCTATGGGGTTCACAAAAACCATGGGTAAGAGGAGTAGGGTTTGATAAGAATTTTACGTAAAGGTTATCATTTTTTCTCAACAGCTTCAGCAATTCTGGGAGCTGTAAAAAAAAAATCGTAAAAAAACGGTCAAATGACTGGCAGCAGCGGCTGCCAAATAAAAATGATTAAATTACAGCCTATCCTCCTCCAAAAAACGATCAAGTAGGTCGATTATTCAGCAGCTTATTACGACCTATAGTCACGTTTTAAAGGGGACCTATCATGCAAAATGCACTTTTGCACTTCTTTTATACATGAATAGGTTTCCCCGGTGTGTCAGGGAACTCACCAAGAGTCAGAAAACACAACCCTCTCTCTTTTCCTCCATACCCAAATCTCTAAAAACGGGGCTGCAACGGATCTGATACAGACTGATACAGATTTGAAATTGTTCTGACGTCAGAAACGGGGTGCTCCGCCTATATGGGCAACTCTCCACCTATCAGGGGAATGAGAGGTTGCGTGCCGTGGCATGGTAACAGCATGGTAACAGCATGGTAACATGACGCTCGCGCCACGCCCCCCTCCTTTGCAGGGGGGCGTGGTCAGCTGCAGCTCATTTGCCACAGAATCAGCCCTTGTGAAGACAGGGCTGGAATACAGCAAATAGAGCGAAATGAGGCATGGCTAAAATGCATGATCTGTTTGGTATTTTGAAAAAAAAACTTCACTTGCTTTTTGATTTGATTTCTAGCGAGAAGTGTATATTGTACTTTAAGAATCTACGTGCAGTGGATGTGTAGGATCTATAGTTTGATAGATAATACGAAGATAATTTGAGGTCTCGCCAGAAGAACGTATATATACCACGTCTTTCCCCCTATTAATTTCTATTGACGGCAGCGTCCATTTAAGGCGTCAACCCTCACGGGGTGAAAACAGTTTTTCCGGTCTCGAAGTTTTGATAATAAAACCGGAAGTATTCCCCTCACTGTCAAATTATTTTACAGTGATATCTGCAGTACTCATCCACTAAAAAACATCAGTTTATCCTTGTTAATTACACAACATTGATTGGTTTAAATGGTGTACAATGCAACCTTCGATTCGGAGAAACAAATAGTTTTTCGGAGTTTAGGATGGCCGAAGACACTACACTACCCATAATCCTCAGCTATCGATTGGGACTACAACATCCGCTTTGCTTGACAAACCCCGTGATTAGTCCTCAAGCTCTGTGATTGGATGTTGGAGTGGCAGTGTGCCAAGGTTACAGCTCTTTGAAATGGAATGAAACCATGGCAGACTTTCCAAAACAGGATTCGAACCCCCAAAGCTTTTTTCTTAATCAAAAGAAGACCTTAACTTAAAGTGTTCTTTAATGTTTAAATAAAGCCTTATTAGTTTGTCTGTTTTGCACATCCTCCTGTTAATATCTTTGGACATCCTGCACTAAACTGTTTGATTGTAGAGATCACTACAGTATCTTCTTGATATCTTCTATTCTATATTTCTATCATTGACCTTCTACTTTCCCCCTATTTTGTATGTAGGCTACTCTTAATATTAGAATGTTTTAATCAATTATAATATATTCAACAAAAAAATTCAATAACGTGCTTTAACCACTAGGCGGTGCGGGTTAACCTGTTCGGCAACATCTTGCAGGAAACAGCTTCTGAGGGTTTTTTAACATTTAACAAACTATGAATGTGTCATACCCACTTAACGGGAAGAGACTCAACTACCTGACGATATGAACCATTTTTACTGAAACAAAACACAAGTCTAACGACGAGCCTCTGAATTAGCACTAAGCGAAAGAGTGCTAATTACATAACTTAGCACATAACTCACGGTAGAAATATTTTATACTTCATCGGATCTGCACAACCATGATATCACATGAAAGCTGAGATTCGCGGCAGCAAATGCGAAACCAGACACCACACACAGCGTAGCTTGACGGAGCTAAAATGGCAACACATTTCTTATCTTTGTTGTTTTCTGATCAAAAGTTGTGTTCAATGGCATTACAACGATAACAACGCTGCTGAAGGTTAATCCAATGTGTCTGTGTCACTTTGAAATGATTACTGATAATCCATCCATATTTATGTCAATAAGGGAGTTTTCATATATAGCTGCTATGATAGCTACGAGTGTATGGCAGCTTCCGGTTTTGGGCATTCTGGCTACGCATCAATCATTCACCAATGGGTAATGTTTAGATGGATTTTAGGAACTTCCCTCTCGATTCTATTGGCTCTAACGGTTAAAAAGAGGTGTCAATCATCAAAATCGACCGATGGGTTCCAGAGGTATGGAAAATGCACCCAAATGGTTTTTTTCTTCTAAATCTCTCTAAAAAGGTCAAATTTCACTTATTTTGCATCAATCCTCATACAGGGTACTTATTATATGTTATAGTTTGGATTCCTAAAGTTTTTAGTCTACTATCCCAGCATTCAAGGGTGGTTTTCACTATAAGTAATGGGTTTTTTGTTGACGGAAATTATAATTTACATTTTTTTTACTATGGAACCATGGCTGCATGGGTCGGAACTGGAGCCGGAACTGGGGCTGCTGGGGCTCGGACAGGTAGCCTGGACATGGGTCTCCTTCTCTTAGGAGCCTTTTGGAGGCTGGACCTCCAAAAGCCAGACGAGACCCATCAAAAGGGTTCTCGAAAGGAGCTATGTTGGGAGCTGTGGCAGGCAGGGGGCTAGCATGCCTGGGGCTAGCAGGCCGGGAAACGCATGTCTGGAGGAAATCCATAATCCAGCCAGGTAAGAACTTCACTAAACATGGTTTCTCTGTTTCCATCTGGCCACACTGGTTGCTCCCCTCCACTTACCAATGCAGCAAGCCAGCAAGTAGGTAAAAGAATACAACTCCACTTCAAATGGATCATCTGCTGGGTCCATTCTGGTCGGATCGTTCTGTCAGGGTTTGAGGTAAGGCAGGACCCAAATGCAGATTCAGGAGAAGCGGGTAGTGATGGCAGTTTGACACTGAAGCTTCGATATGTGCTTCAAACCCTGGTTTTCCTATTCCATAGAAGGAGTGCTTCGAAGCTTGCTTCAAATCACATGACATATGACGTCCGAAGCAGCAACTGCTTCATTTCCTGAATGAATCAACTCACTGGTTCGCCGTCCAATCAGGTGATTCAATGCACTGCCTCGTCTCGATTCTGACAGGTTGAAACTGTTTCAAATTTGAGCGCTTCAACACTTTATATCCGCTCTAAGCAATGGGCAATGTGTGGGTTGTTTTCGTAGTTTGCGTTGTTGCTGTTGAGTTGTTGTTGTTGTTGGTATGGCATTTGTATTGGATCATTATAGAGCAAGCCAGGAAGAAAGATAGGTCGTTCTGGCTCGGGAAACACTTCGAAATGTGGAGAAGTTGTGAACAAAAATACAATGAGTATTAAAAAAAAAGTTCAACAGTTTAAAAAATAGATAGCCCAGTGGATAGAACCGGCAGCCCGTATACGGCGATGTCCTCCGTGCAACTGGTTCGAATCCTGCAATGGATGAATCTTTAATCATTGCCCGCTTTTCAACTTTAATATGATAACTGATACAAGGCCCTCTCCAGCCAAAAACAATGCCTTTAGAACAATACAAAATAAAAAGAATAATGTAGGCTACCTCAATAAAGATATTTGAGTATTCCCCATCCCACATAATCACCCCAACCAACAAGCACACCCAACCAATGCCACATTTTCCAGCACTCTCTTCTCAATAACCCAATACGCACAATTATCAATCTTTAATTGCAAATAGAACATGATATTCAGTCATAGTGTGTGTGTGCATCGAATATTTTTCAAGGCAAAGATACGATAAACCCACTGCAGCCTTGCACTTCGCCCAACTCTGTCTCCTAAAAATTACGTTCCCACAGAACTAAACTGCATTCTCAATTACGTTTAGCAAAAAACGTATTTTCTCCCACGTTATCTTCGTTATGAACGTATCTCAAATACGTTTATTTTCTACATATCTTCTAGAAACGTATTTTCTCCCACGTTATCTTCATTATGAACGTATCTCAAATACATTTATTTTCTACATATCTTCTAGAAACATATTTTCTCCCACGTTACGTTTCTTATGAACGTATCTTAAATACGTTTATTTTCTACATATCTTTGCCATTTATTGTCTTGCTTATAATAATGATAATAGTCATTTATAAATATCATTTTAGAGCACACATTTGAAATCAGTAGACGAGGCTGTAATTTCGCCAGCTGTTACTCTCATGAGCGAGGCAGAAAATAATAGTTTTAACATGCCAAAAAGCTGCTGTGTCGTTTATTGCACCTCAAACATTAAAACAAATCCAGAGTTACGTGTTTCTGTACTTCCTCTAAGAAGAAAGGACAGTAACAGAAGATCTCTGTGACGCCAGATGTGTTGTTCGTAATGCGATATGATATCCGAAAAAATTTTTTGTTTAGGATGGCCGACACTACACTACCCATAATCCCCAGCTATCGTTTGGGACTACAATCCAGTTGACAAACCCCGTGATTAATCTTCAAGCTCTGGGATTGGATGTTGGAGTGGCAGTGCGCCAAGGTTACGCCGAGCGTCAAGCTCTTTGAAATGGAACGAAACCACGGCAGACTATTCAAAACTGGATTTGAACGCCCCCCGAGAACTACACATGCTGGCTATTGTGTTTCGCAACATGTTCTCTATGGCACGTCTCTACTGGGAATTGTAGTTTTAAAAGTCGTTTTCGTTTTTCCCAAAATTAGAAGTTGACAGTATTAAACTGTGTACAGCCCTGGAGGTTTAGGCGATAGGAAACACATTGGTGTGTACACATTTAAAACATGTAATTACTAAATGGGTGAAAATCGCTTGTATCCATAATGGGCAGCATTAATATATACCCACATGACAGCTCATTGTTACTTTGTAATTCTACTCCACTACAATGCAGAGGTTAACCTGGTATTTTTACTCCACTACATTTATTTGAGTTACTTTGCAGATTCTGATGAATGATGTGAAATATAAACAACCCTTAAAGCAGACTTTAGTTACACCTGAGTAAAATTCAGGGAAGGTGATTGTCAAGTGCCAACAATCAGGAGAGATATTTGATAGTTGGTGCTTGAGAAGACTAAACATTTATCTGCAGATCTCTATAAAGTATATGAATTACTCGTTATTCAAAATTAATAGTTAATTAAAAACTGTATATAATTGCTATGTTTGCACATCCCTTTCAAGATTTCAAGATTGTCTAAGGTTTATTGACATATCATATACAAACTAGTGTAGTTATGCAATGAATGAAAAACTTGGGTCACAGGTTCCTCAACAGTGCATTAAGACATCTATCAATATGTGTGTATACCTGCACCATTAAACTGTCGAATTCTGCACATTTCTTATACTATCTACATACATAAGAGTATAATTAATGCGTATAATATCAGTTAAAATAAGTGCTTCAACATAGTTAACATTGCAGGAAAGCAATATATTAGACGTTAAGTACTTTTTCAGGCTTAATATTTATCTGTAGATAGATACCCCCAAAGCTTTTTTCTTATTTGAAAGAAGACCTTAACCTAAAGTACTCTTTAATGTGTTATTAAAGGTTAATTAGTTTGTCTGTTTTGCACATCCTCATATTAATATCTTTGTACATCCAGCACTAAACTGTTTTATTGTAGAGATCACTTACAGTATCTTCTTGATTTTTTATATTCTATATTTCTATCATTGACCTTCTACTTTCCCCCTATGAAAGTATGTACTCTTAATATTTTTTTCATCAAATAACAACAAAAATAACATTATTCAACAAAAATAATTCAATGACGTGCTTTAACCACTAGGCAGTGCACACAAGGTACACACAGCATACTAATAATAACTTTGTATTATTAGTGTAGGACACTTATGTATGTATAACATCTGAGGATGTGTAGTTTTATTCATGTTTTTACATAATTTTACAGGATATTGCTATACTATTTCTCATGTTTTACTTCTACACATTAATATCTGATTTGTAAAACATCACAGACAGAAAGGCATATCCGTCATTTAATGGTAAGCTATTGAAATTGTGATTCCATAGATGTGTCTCCCATCACCCAAGTTCCCTGACTATTCTCTCAACTCAGTATTTACATTCTTATATTCAAAGAAAATCAGTAATATCTTTAAAAACTACAAGTCCTTTTCTATCAGCTGTGCACCGTTATGGTGTAAATATAACCTATCTACTAATTGGATCAAATATAAAAGTCAGCCGAATTACTATTGATACTGCAAGGAGACGTATTGTGTAAAAAGAAATGCAAGATGCAGTTCTTCCAGTTTGTCCAGAAGTCTTCTCATCAGGGCTCTATAAATAAAGAACTACGGCAGATGTGTAATATTTAATGCAGCCGAACCGTGTATTACAATGTCGTTATGTGATGACTTCCAAAGAGAAAAGCAAGAACACTCGGGATAAAGTATTATTATATATTTTTTAAATGTTTTCGGATATCATATCGCATTAACATCATATTCCAACATGCATTGCGGCTAAAACATCCAATCAACGAGCTTCAAGCTGAGGATCTTGGGTAATCTGTTCAGTGGGTTTGTGGTGTGTATCGCTCGAAATGTCCCTTATAGGCCTACGTCTGTTTCCGGTGACTTTATTTACGGCTAAAAAGCCAAGATTATAGAATTAAACGAATAAATAAAAACCAAGGATAATTGTGTGTTATTGTTGAGTCAATAACAGTGTGTTATTTAGAAAAGAATAACAAATTAGAAGGAAAAAAAGATTTTCAAAAATACAGATTTCAGTATTTGAGGCTCTGAGCCATTTCTTTTCCTCACAGACGGGAAAACAAGTCCGACATTATACGATTTTAAATAAAAACAAATAAATAAAAAGATAAAACACTGTCATGTAATTTACATTAGAATAAATAGAATGGTTTTGAATAATAGGAGAGTAAAATCTACGTCACTTTACAGCCCCGCCCACTTTTGGGGAAACCAACGCTGTAATTTGAACGGCGATCAAGCCTGAAGGCACAGAGATCTTCTGTTACTATCCTTTCTTCTTAGAGGAAGTACAGAAACACGTAACTCTGGATTTGTTTTAATGTTTGAGGTGCAATAAACGACACAGCAGCTTTTTGGCATGTTAAATCTATTATTTTCTGTCTCGCTCATGAGAGTAACAGCTGGAGAAATTACAGCCTCGCCTACTGATTTCAAATGTGTGCTCTAAAATGATATTTATAAATGACTATTATCATTATTATAAGCAAGACAATAAATGGCAAAGATATGTAGAAAATAAACGTATTTGAGATACATTCATAAGAAACGTAACGTGGGAGAAAAGACGTTTCTGACTAAACGTAATTGAGAATGCAGTTTAGTTCTGTGGGAACGTAATTTTTAGGAGACATGGTTGCTGTGCGAATCTCAGAGTGGTGCGTGCGAGTATCAGAGTGTTACCATGGTCGCAGAGGGAGAGGGAGGGGCTGCAGTATGAGCGTTGGAAGCTCAAATCAAACGACTCGCTGGCTGTGTATTTGTTGTCAAATATCAGATAAAACTACTGCGGCATACGTGACTGGCGAGGCGGTGTGTGTGGTGGGGGGGCCAGTGGGGGGGGTCAACAAATATATCAGGGTGGCCATGGCCACTGTTTGAGGTAGGGCTAAAAGAAAAGCCTATTTTATATATTTCCAACAGATTTTATCATCTTTTATTTAGGTTCAAGTTTATTTAATTTATCCTAATCCCATAATAATAAGACAATCAAAAATAGACAGCAGCCTTAGCTTGATGTTAGTTTGTGCTGTCAAAGGGATGCAGGTGTGGACCGTCTTCATCTCTTTAGTTGTTTTAAAACCAGAACAGTACATCTTTTTAAATGATCCTTTAGGAATTGTTTGTCTGAAATGCTTAGAGTTACATTTTGCAATAATACTTTTGCAACCATGTGTTTAATATGATTAATTCACTTTTTTCTTTTTCTCTGTAATTAGGACAATTCTGGAGAAATGGATCTGCTGGAGAAGGACCCCTAACCCCAGCGGATCATCAGGACAGAGCTGCATCCACCTGGACCCCCGAGGTGCTGGAGAAGGACCCCTAACCCCAGCGGATCATCAGGACAGAGCTGCATCCACCTAGACCCCCCGAGGTGCTGGAGAAGGACCCCTAACCCCAGCGGATCATCAGGACAGAGCTGCATCCACCTGGACCCCCGAGGTGCTGGAGAAGGACCCCTAACCCAGCGGATCATCAGGACAGAGCTGCATCCACCTAGACCCCCGAGGTGCTGGAGAAGGACCCCTAACCCCAGCGGATCATCAGGACAGAGCTGCATCCACCTAGACCCCCGAGGTGCTGGAGAAGGAACCCTAACCCCAGCGGATCATCAGGACAGAGCTGCATCCACCTGGACCCCCGAGGTGCTGGAGAAGGACCCCTAACCCAGCGGATCATCAGGACAGAGCTGCATCCACCTACCCCCGAGGTGCTGGAGAAGGACCCCTAACCCCAGCGGATCATCAGGACAGAGCTGCATCCACCTGGACCCCCGAGGTGCTGGAGAAGGACCCCTAACCCCAGCGGATCATCAGGACAGAGCTGCATCCACCTGACCCCCGAGGTGCTGGAGAAGGACCCCTAACCCCAGCGGATCATCAGGACAGAGCTGCATCCACCTGGACCCCCGAGGTGCTGGAGAAGGACCCCTAACCCCAGCGGATCATCAGGACAGAGCTGCATCCACCTGGACCCAGCAAAACGGCGATCAGGAACATCCTCCACCCAGACCTCTGCTTACTGCCGTCCTACAGACTTGTCTTAGTTTCAGAATTTGATTTTGTATGTGTCCTTTCTTTTGATAGATATTTAACGATTATAGCTTGAGTCTGTCTGATTCCCCAAACAGCTGCTTCTATATACTTGCTGCACATATAATACAAATAAACAACTCCATAAACACACTTTGCTGATATTTGTGTTACTGCTGGTGATGTTAAATAACATGATTGATTTCCTCTGTCTCAATGATGAAAGTTATAATAATAGAAGACATGAAGCTGCAGAGAGAGGATGGATATATTCTTCCCTCTACTTTGTGATAAGATGAAAATACAATATTAAATTGGACCTGGAGTTGCTGACCGGGTGTCACTGAGGCATAAACTGGGCGGGTTCAGGGGTGGAAGGAGAATATAATCTGTTATAAACCGCAGGTAGATATTAAGATTAGAACACTAATATTGTTGAGAATCAATCTATACAACATGCTTTTGTTCAGTTAAAAAAACATTGTTTTATTTGTACAGAACAATTAAGACTTATTTTAAATATGAAATAATATGTTAAAATGACATCAGCTATATTTAATGTACTTCTTAACTTACTAATGTAAAATTACTAGGGGCTAAAGGAACAGCTTAATCTTATTTACCTGCCCATGGTCCTCTTTATTTCATCGCCGACGGTGATCTCCAAAAAATGGTTAAAGTAAAAAAGTAAAAGTAAAGTTTAAAGTAAGCTAATTTGCTAGCAGGCTGCTGGAGCAGCGCAACCGAACAGCTCGTATCACGTGACGTAAATACGAAGCGCTCCGTAGGCTAGACCGTCTCATTTCGTAGGCCGCTCGGTCCAGCCTACCCGGTCTACGTGGGCTGGGTCCTCTGTGGACCGCGTAGGCTGCGTACTCCGAAGGGTGCAGCCCCTGAATTGAGACACGGCCAATGTCTCCCAACAGTCACCTTCTCCGGAACTCAGACCTGCTAGCAGTGAAGCTGTTCATGCTTGTTGTATGTTTTCAAGTTTTGATTGCCTAGTCAATCTACTTGAACCGGGTCCGTTGCTGGTTGCAATTCATTCTGATAATAAGTTTTAATATTTGTTTTAATATTATTTTCACAATCAGTGTCCAGCTAACTGTCACCATCTGTGTTCTTTTCAAGGAAATCAAAGTCTCCACTTTTCAATGAAGCAGCACATTGAAATCAAGCTTTTGAAAAGTGGAGGTGGGGGATGACAAAGAAGCAGGTGGGACAAACAGAATGTGAGACAACACAAGAAGAAGCGCTTCCAAGAATAAAGCAGAGAAAAATGTATTTTATGTGAAAGTGGTGTGTGTGTGTGTGTGTGTGTGTGTGTGTGTGTGTGTGTGTGTGTGTGTGTGTGTGTGTGTGTGTGTGTGTGTGTGTGTGTGTGTGTGTGTGTGTGTGTGTGTGAATGAGAGAGAGAGAGAGTAGATGATGAGGAAAGACTTTGAGTGTGTGCAGCAGTTGAAGGGTCTCATTATTTTGAAGGAGAGGAACTTCAAAGGAGACATTATACTCAATACATCCCCATCTCAACTGAGGTGGACACACGCACACACACACACTGTTTATTAAATGTATTTTTTCTTTTTCAAGGCATAATACATTAACATTCAAGCACTTCACCATTAATGATAAATGACAACAACAATGACAACAACATAATTTAACTTAAAAATAAACATTGAGAGACAAGTCAACAGCTCACCTCAAGGAGCTTCAGGGACATCTCCAATGCAGGAAGACAGAAGAGACACAATTTGAAAAAAAAAATGCATTTTCTCCTTGTGCCTTGTCTTGTTTTACTTCCTGTCTCAGTGTTTCCCTCCTGTTTGTCTGATTCTCTTCACCTGCTGTCCCTTGTGTTTTTGCCTGCCCTCCCCAGCTGTGTCTTGTCTTTGTGATTAGCTCTGAGGGTATATATACCTGTATTCACTTGTCTTTGTCGTCTTTATTCTCGGCTAGTTCCTGATGTGTGGTGTTATTTCAACACAGTCTCACGGCATTTCGTGTTATAGTCACGATATTACACTACCCATAATCCTCAGCTATCGTTTGGGACTACAGTCCCTTTGCTTGACAAACCCCATGATTAATCTTCAAGCTCTGGGATTGGATGTTGGAGTGGCAGCGCACCAAGGTTACGCGTGAGCGTCAAACAGCACTTTCAAATGGAACAAAACCACGGCAGACTATCCAAAACTGGACTCGAACGGGACAGGCCCCGCCCCCCCAGAACTACACATGCTGGCTATTGTGTTTCGCAAAGTCTCTACTGGGAACGTCTTCGTTTTCGTTTTTCCCACAATTAGAAGTTGCCAGTATTAAACACATTAGTGTTATCAAATGTAAAACATGTAATTAATAAATGGGTGAAAATCGCTTGTATCCATAATGCGCAGCATTAATATATACCCACATGACAGCTCATTGTTACTTTGTAATTCTACTCCATTACAATTCAGAGGTTAACCTGGTATTTTTACTCCACTACATTTATTGTAGTTAATTTGCAGATTCTGATTAACCTGTTAAGCCCGAGAGTACCCTAATCCGGGTCTGGCGGGATATTTTACAGGATATTGCTATATCATTTCACATGTTTTACTTCTACACATTAATATCTGATTTGTAAAACATCACAGACAGAAAGGCATATCCGTCATTTAATGGTAAGCTATTGAAATTGTGATTCCATAGATGTGTCTCCCATCACCCAAATCCCCTGACTATTCTCTCAACTCAGTATTTACGAGGGGTGTAACGGTACACGTACCCGTACCGAAATTATTCGG
The DNA here is from genome assembly GCA_028583405.1 of Pogonophryne albipinna. NCBI lineage: Eukaryota > Metazoa > Chordata > Actinopteri > Perciformes > Artedidraconidae > Pogonophryne > Pogonophryne albipinna. Next base: position 42,014,032 of record CM053251.1, read on the forward strand.
TACGGGCCCTTCGGTTCGGTACACGTGTGTACCGAAGTTTACCGAACGAATATAACGTTAAACGTAAAAAATTGAGAACGTGAACAACTTCTTGGAAGTAATCTCAGGTGCTGCGTCGCAGCATTCAGAGTAATTTGCTCCCATTGTGTTCAACGCGTCATAGAGCGAGCAAGTCATTTCATTGGACGAGCTGGTCAGAGGGATGCGTTCAAATGTAGTCAGTAATTTGAGGAACTGTCGAAATGGCGAACGCAGATAAAGTTGAGCTCGAAAATCCTGCAGCATCTTTGAAGTCTCCGGTTTGGGAACATTTTGGTTTCGCAGTTACGTACAAGGATGACGGACAAAGACAGGTGGACCGAACCAAAGCTGTTTGTCGGCATTGTTCAACTAAAATTGGTTACGCGGCTGGCAATACATCAAACTTGCACACTCATTTGAAAAGGCATCACCCGAACGTGAATATCACCGGTACCAAAAGACTGAAGTGCAAACCCAACTCCCACTAGCATTTAAGCCTCCACCACTCGCAAAAAGTTCAGACCGAGCCAAAGCTATTACAAACGCCAAATATCCTTATGTTGCCATGTTAGCAAAGCGCTACCTGGCTGTATCTGCTACCTCTGTCCCTAGCGATAGGGTGTTCTCCACAGCAGGAGACATTGTTAGTGCCAGCAGATCTGCCCTTTCGGCAAGCAATGTGGACAAGTTCATCTTTCTTTAAAAAAACATGAACATACAATGACAAGCAAGTCATAATGTCTAACTGGCTGCTTAGGTACTAGTACAGTTCAGTTCAAATACAGATTATTTCAGTTCATCGAAAAGCTGCACTTTAATGTTTATTTTATTATATTTTATATTTATTTGAGTGAATATTCATAGTTTAATAATAATTAAAAACCCAAACTCATAGTTTATGTTTTGTGAGTACTAGTACAGTAAAGTTCAAATACAGATTATTTTAGTTCATCGAAATGCTGCACCTTAATGTTTATTATATTATATTTTGTATTTATTTGAGTGAATACATTATTCACAGTTTAATTGAAAAAAAAATTTATGTTTTGTGATAATTTTTTCTGCTGTACCGAAAACGTACCGAACCGAACCGTGACCTAAAAACCGAGGTACGTACCGAACCGAAATGTTTGTGAACCGTTACACCCCTAGTATTTACATTCTTTAATTCAAAGAAAATCAGTAATATCTTTCAAAACTACAAGTCCCTGTCTATCAGCTTTGCACCGTTATGGTGTAAATACAGCCTATCTACCAATTGGATCAAATATAAAAGTCAGCCGATTTAGTGTTGATACTGCAAGGAGACGTATTTTGTGAAGAGAAATTGAAGATGTTGTTTAATTGTTTTAATTATTTATGATCCACGTCAAGTATTCAGCTTCGGTGGCAGTTCCTCATGTTTGTCTAGAAGTCTTCTCATCAGGGCTCTATAAATAAAGAACTACGGCAGATGTGTAATATGTAATGCAGCCGAACCGTGTATTACAATGCCGTTATGTGATGACTTCCAAAGAGAAAAGCAAGCACACTCGGATTAAAGTATTATTTTTTTTTTTAAAAGGTTTTTCGGATTTCATATCGCATTAACACCATATCCCTACATGCATTGCGGCTAAACAATTCAATCACCGATCATCAATCATAGCTGAGGATCTTGGGTAATCAGTTGTGTATCGCAATGATGCTCGAAATGTCCCTTATAGGCCTACGTCTGTTTCCGGTTATTTTTATTTTGAAATTCAGTTCCTGACGGACGCCAAAAAAGCAAGAGATTATGGAATTAAACAAATAAATAAAAACAAGGATAATTGTGTGTTATTGGTGAGCAAATAACAGTGTGTTATTTTGAAAAGAATAACAAATTAGAAGGAAAAAAAACACAGATTTCAGTATTCTGAGGCTCTGAGCCATTTCTTTTCCTCACGGACGGCAACGTCTGACATTATACGATTTAAAAATAAAAACAATAATCGTGGCTTGATATTGAGTAAGAACATGTTTTTATGAACCACACAGCTTCCGCTCTTCCAAGACCCGACAAAACGACGTGGTGCAGGTACGAAACATACTACCAATAGAAATACATTGCTTTTGAAATCGTTCTGTGTGACACGAAAAAAAGGGGGAAATCGTGTTGGTGAACACGAATCAATAGATTACATGTCGTGACTATAACACGAAATGCCGTGAGACTGGGTTGGTTATTTGGTCCCTGTGTTCCTGCACTTGTTCCTCTTGTCCTCTCTGGTCTGAACTCGTTCAGTATTTCTTTGTTTTCTTTGTCCAATTTACCTTGTCTGTTCCCCCTGTTTTTGTGTTCAACTGTTTTTATTATCTTTTTGTTGTATATACCTGCCGCCCTCTTTTATACTGCATTTGGGACCTGCCTTCCTAACCCTCTTAACAATCGTATCATCTGTGGACCAACAGCAGACATAGCCCATTGTTTCAAAATCGTTAAAAACTGTTTCTTGTCATCTTCTGGAGACAGGTCACCTGGACATTAACATTTACTAATCATCATCATCATCATCATCATCATCATCATCATCATCATCATAGTCTCTCTCTTCCTGCGGCTTCTCCTTGTCTCTATCTGGGTTACCTGGGCCTTGACCTCTATATATTGGCATCTCAAATAGAAGCAGCATTTTTCATTATCTTGCTGCCTACCTGTAGCTGCTTTAGCTTGCATTAATAATTTCACCAACTGCTGACATAAGCACACCTTGGTCTGCTCCTCCCATTGCGCATGTTTTTTACAACATTTTTCATCTTTACCTCCTTTTTATGACTCAGGGAAGCATGAAACAACCCCCCTCTCACTGGCAGAAAGAGCAGCCTTTTATCGCCCAACCAAAGAGTGCTTTTTTGTGACCAATTTTAAAAGAATATATAATCACAAGTCAAACATATATATATATATATATATATATATATATATATATATATATATATATATATATATATATATATCCTTTGCAGGTAAAAAGTCTCATTGAGATCAAAATCTCTTTTTAAGAGCCACCTGGTCAAGAAGGGCAGCATGAACAAAGTTACAACAGATAAAACACAGACAATACAGGCAGACGAATACAGTGGTCGTAAAACACAACTTAAATTGCACATTATCCAGTCAATATGAAAATAATATAAACTATTATGAATCATTAAAAACTGGCACAATTTAAAACGACTTCAATTATGGGATATACGAGCAATCACATCGACCAATGGATTCTTGTTCTCTGTCCTTTAAGATGGACTTGAATTCCCCCATAGTGATCACATTTGACAGTTTCAGCCCCTTCTGTATATTAACATAAATATATGGAAGATATATATCAAATCCGTTATCCCCTTTTCAATATTATTTGCTGTTACCCTCTCGGAATGATTAAGACATGTTGGTTGTCCTGTCTTTTAGGGAGTTGGACACAGGAGAGCAGGTGCTCGACACTACCCATAATCCCAAGCTATCGTTTGGGACTACAGTCCCGTTGACAAACCCTGTGATTAATCTTCAAGCTCTGTGATTGGATGTTGGAGTGGCAGTGCGCCAAGGTTACGCCGAGCCAAGCTCTTTGAAATGGAACGAAACCACGGCAGACTATTCACAACTGGACTCGAACGCCCCCCCCCAGAAATACACATGCTGGCTATTGTGTTTCGCAACATGCTCTCTATGGCACGTCTCTACTGGGAATTGTAGTTTTAAAAGACGTTTTCGTTTTTCCCAAAATTAGAAGTTGACAGTATTAAACTGTGTACAGCCCTGGAGGTTTAGGCGATAGGAAACACATTGGTGTGTACAAATTTAAAACATGTAATTACTAAATGGGTGAAAATCGCTTGTATCCATAATGGGCAGCATTAATATATACCCACATGACAGCTCATTGTTACTTTGTAATTCTACTCCACTACAATTCAGAGGTTAACCTGGTATTTTTACTCCACTACATTTATTTGAGTTACTTTGCAGATTCTGATTAATGATGTGAAATATAAACAACCCTTAAAGCAGACTTTAGTTACACCTGAGTAAAATTCAGGTAAGGTGATTGTCAAGTGCCAAAATCAGGAGAGATATTTGATAGTTGGTGCTTGAGAAGACTAAACATTTATCTGCAGATCTCTATAAAGTATATTCATTACTCGTTATTCTCTACTAATAGTTAATTAAAAACTGTATATAATTGCTATTTTGCACATCCCTTTCAAGATTTCAAGATTTTCTAAGGTTTATTGACATATCATATACACAACTACGGTGTAGTTATGCAATGAATGAAAATCTTGGGTCACCGGTTCCTCAACAGCGCATTACAAGACATCTATCAATATGTGTATACCGCCACCATTAAACTGTCATTCTGCACATTTCTTATACTATCTACATACATAAGAGTATAATTAATGTGTATAATATCAGTTAAATAAGTGCTTCAACATAGTTAACATTGCAGGAAAGCGATATATTAGACGTTAAGTACTTTGTCAGGCTTAATATTTATCTGTACATAGATACCCCCAAAGCTTTTTTCTTATTTGAAAGAAGACCTTGTCACGATCTGTCTGTGTTGTGTTTTTGTCATGTCTAGTTCTGTCTTTGGTTTCCTGTCTCTGTGTTCCCCCTCCCATCTTTTCTGTTACTGCTGATTGTGTGCACCTGGTGCCCTGTGTTGTCTCCTCCCCCCTCACCTGTGTCCTGTTCAGTTGATTAGTTTGTGTGCATTTAAGTTCTGGTTTTTCTGTCTGTCTTTGTGGGATTATTGATGTTGTTGGAAGGGTTTTTGTTCAGAGGGATTTTTGTGTTTTTGCCTTGCCTTAGTTTTACTTTGTTGCTAGTTTTGCAACAAAAGTATTTTGAATTTGGATATTCTGCATTTGGGTCCTGTGTACCTTGCCCTCCAGCCGTGACAGACCTTAACCTAAAGTATTCTTTAATGTGTTAATAAAGGTTAATTAGTTTGTCTGTTTTGCACATCCTCATATTAATATCTTTGTACATGCACTAAACTGTTTTATTGTAGAGATCACTTACAGTATCTTCTTGATTTTTTATATTCTATATTTCTATCATTGACCTTCTACTTTCCCCCTATGAAAGTATGTACTCTTAATATTTTTTTCATCAAATAACATTATTCAACAAAAATAACATTATTCAACAAAAATAATTCAATGACGTGCTTTAACCACTAGGCAGTGCACACAAGGTACACACAGCATACTAATAATAACTTTGTATTATTAGTGTAGGACACTTATGTATAACATCTGAAGATGTGTAGTTTTATTCATGTTTTTACATAATTTCACAGGATATTGCTATACTATTTCTCATGTTTTACTTCTACACATTAATATCTGATTTGTAAAACATCACAGACAGAAAGGTATATCTGTCATTTAATGGTAAGCTATTGAAATTGTGATTCCATAGATGTGTCTCCCATCGCCCAAATCCCCTGACTATTCTCTCAACTCAGTATTTACAATCTTTAATTCAAAGAAAATCAGTAATATCTTAAAAACTACAAGTCCTTTCTATCAGCTGTGCACCGTTATGGTGTAAATATAACCTATCTACCAATTGGATCAAATATAAAAGTCAGCCGAATTACTATTGATACTGCAAGGAGACGTATTGTGTGAAAATAAATGCAAGATGTTGTTTAATTGTTGATATATTTATGATCCACGTCACATATTCAGTTTTGGCGGTAGTTCTCCTGTTTGTCAAAGGTCTTCTCATCAGGGCTCTATAAATAAAGAACTACGGCAGATGTGTAATATTTAATGCAGCCGAACCGTGTATTACAATGCCGTTATGTGATGACTTCCAAAGAGAAAAGCAAGAACACTCGGAATAAAGTATTATTATATATTTTTTAAATGTTTTCGGATATCATATCGCATTAACATCATATCCCAACATGCATTGCGGCTAAAACATCCAATCAACGAGCTTCAAGCTGAGGATCTTGGGTAATCTGTTCAGTGGGTTTGTGGTGTGTATCGCTCGAAATGTCCCTTATAGGCCTACGTCTGTTTCCGGTGACTTTATTTACGGCTAAAAAGCCCAAGATTATAGAATTAAACGAATAAATAAAAACAAGGATAATTGTGTGTTATTGTTGAGTAAATAACAGTGTGTTATTTAGAAAAGAATAACAAATTAGAAGGAAAAAAAGATTTTCAAAAATACAGATTTCAGTATTTGAGGCTCTCAGCCCCATTTCTTTTCCTCACAGACGGGAAAACAAGTCCGACATTATACGATTTTAAATAAAAAGATAAAACACTGGCATGTAATTTACGTTAGAATAAATAGAATGGTTTTGAATAATAGATGAGAGTAAAATCTACGTCACTTTACAGCCCCGCCCACTTTTGGGGAAACCAACACTGTCATTTGAACGGCGATCAAGCCTGAAGCCACAGAGCTCTTCTGTTACTGTCCTTTCTTCTTAGAGGAAGTACAGAAACACGTAACTCTGGATTTGTTTTAATGTTTGAGGTGCAATAAACGACACAGCAGCTTTTTGGCATGTTAAAACTATTATTTTCTGCCTCGCTCATGAGAGTAACAGCTGGAGAAATTACAGCCTCGCCTACTGATTTCAAATGTGTGCTCTAAAATTATATTTATAAATGACTATTATCATTATTATAAGCAAGACAATAAATGGCAAAGATATGTAGAAAATAAACGTATTTAAGATACGTTCATAAGAAACGTAACGTGGGAGAAAATATATTTCTAGAAGATATGTAGAAAATAAACGTATTTGAGATACGTTCATAACGAACGTAACGTGGGAGAAAATACTTTTCTAGCTAAACGTAATTGAGAATGCAGTTTAGTTCTGTGGGAACGTAATTTTTAGGAGACAGGGTTGGGCTGGCTTGACTTCAGGTATAATTGTCTGTAAACACACTTTGGCGTAACTATCCTAGTTAGCGTTAGTTTAGCTTGCTAAGCTAACGTTAGCAGATGTCGGTATGCTGGGCTTAGGGTTGCCAACCATCCCGTATTAGCCGGGACGCCCCGTATTTGAGCCAAAAGGGGCGTGTCCCGTACGGGACTTTGTTTGTCCCAGACTCCCGTGTAAAGGGAAAAATAAAAATATATTTTTCTGTTTGCGCGCAATGCAGTGTGTCTGGCTGCGTGCCTGTGTGTTTGTGTGCTGTATGCGAAGGGCGCTAGGACCGCTCAGTTGACAGGGCAGGCACAATGCTCGCACGTGTGTGTGAGATTTTCTCCGGTGGGCCGCAGGCGGCGGGCGCGGCATCATTGTTTGTGTGGCATGTCAGCCTGTTCAGTCGTGTGGGAAAATGAGCGCTGCCGGTGGAGGAGGTGATAATGAAAGAGGAGAAGAGAGAGAGGATGTGGTTCTGGGCCCTGGCCCTTCTAAAAAGAAAAGACTTGTGTCTTACAACAAACAGTGGGAAGAAAAACACAGTTGGGTAAAGCCCGTGAGTGGAGATCTGTCTCGGGTCGTGTGTGTGTGTGTGTGTGTGTGTGTGTGTGTGTGTGTGTGTGTGTGTGTGTGTGTGTGTGTGTGTGTGTGTGTGTGTGTGTGTGTGTGTGTGTGTGTGTGTGTGTGTGTGTGTGTGTGTGTGTGTGTGTGTGTGTGTGTGTGTGTGTGTGTGTGTGTGTGTGTGTGTGTGTGTGTGTGTGTGTGTGTGTGTGTGTGTGTGTGTGTGTGTGTGTGTGTGTGTGTGTGTGTGTGTGTGTGTGTGTGAGCTGACTGATGGGAAAATGCTGGGAAAATGGTTGGTTGAAGGATAACACTAAGTCTAATAATGATGTACCATGCATGTTCACATCATGTATACTTTGCATTACTTAATACCATTTTTCAAATATTTATTTTTTAACATTTTGGACAAAATAGCCAATTGTACATCGAGGTGCCCAGATGTCCTATAGTGCCCACCTTTCCGATTTGAACATGCTGATGTACAATGTGATGTAGTAGCCTAATGCAGGTGTAACGGAGCCTCCACACAGCGGCGTGCGTTGACACTTGGAGGTGGGAGTATCTGAAGCTTGGGGATTTTTTGCGAGCAACGCGACCAACAACCAATCACATGAATCTCCCGCCCCCGACATACAAAGCAATAGCAATGTTAAAACGAAGTAAACTGGATATAAAATCCCCAAACAGGCGAAAACCTACCAGTTTCACCCACTGTCTCTGCCACCTCCCTCCATGCCTCGCTCCTCCGGTTTGTATCCCGGTAGATGAACAGAGACTGATCATTCAGCACCGGGTGATTCACTACCGCTATAATGAATTTTCCCTCCATTTTTTGGAATATGAGGAAATGACCTGCGTAGTCTCTCCCAGCATACACGCGGTCTGATTGGCTAGCGCTTGTACTGGCAGATTTGCATAAACGGGATTTCATTGGATGACGCTTCTGCCGAGGCGCCAAAAGTTGAACATTGCTCAACTTTTGAAGCGAGCAACGCCAGCAACGCTCCACGTCGCTTCCCAAAATGCAGTTCGGCTAAAAGTGACATCACCCCATTCAAAGTGAATGGGCAGAAGCGTTGGAAGCTTCAACGCACGCCGCTGTGTGGACGGGCCGTAAGACCATTGTGTTCGTATTGTGTTATAGGTATGCATAGTTTTCTATGCATTTTGAGGGTTTTGGGGGGTTTGACCCCCAAAAACATTTTCGAACCCTAGGGGCTGGCTCCCCCAAAAGAATTAAATAACATAACCCTAACCTGACCCTAAAAACGAAATAAAGTAACAAAAAAAAGTAACTAAATCCGCCAGAAACCCGAAAATCTTCGCGCGCGGGGGACACATGCATGTGTCCCGTTTCTCCATTTCTGGAAGTTGGCAACCCTAGCTGGGCTGGTGTAATGCGTAGGCTACTATTAATCACTGCTGTGTGTAATGTTAACTTGCAGAAAATGAAGAGAAAGTCAACAGACATCTCTTCTTATTGTAAGAAGAAGATGAGTAAAGGAGAGACAGAGCTGGCAGGGGAGCAGCAGCATAGGGCTAGTGAGGAGATGGCCATACATGCTAGAAAGTACATGTGGAACTCTGTTTTGTAAAAGTGAAACTAAAACCTAAGTACAGTTGTATTAATGTGATTGTGACCTTTGTAATCATTAAAGTCTTCTACACACTTTAGGTCTGCAGCTCCTTCAAAATGAAACGAGAATCTATGCAGTTTTTCCTCTTCTGTGTTCTGAGGTTATGAGCCGACCATTAGTCAAGTTTGTTTTCATAATGTTCTGTATGCTCATTTTAAAAAAGGGTAACCAGTTTGTTTATAAAGTATAAATATACATTCTCGAAACAAATGGAATACAAGCTATATGTATTACTCTCACCACAGTGGCCTAATCTAAAAAAATAGAAATATGTCTCGTCACCTATTTTCTGTCTAATACTAAAAGGTGGTGTTTTGTATCATTTATAATGTTTTGAATTAGCTATAAAGGTCAATAATAGATGGTGTTTTTGTGTTCAATCACAGTATGTATTTACCATTTTATACCCCTTGTGTTTTTGGGTTCTGTTGAAATAAAAATAGTCATGTTTTAAAACTTGATTTAATAAACTCATGTCAATCATCTTTGATCCCAGTGTGACACAAACAGCTTTGTTCTAAAACTATTTATAACCTAGAGACAGAATATAACTGAAGAACATGTTGTGTTGCTGTTGTGTATTGTATGTGTTGAGAATGCTGAACATTTTGTGCCTTACAATAAAGGAAATTATTTAAATTAAGCTGTATTTGTCTTTTTAAAAGGAAAGAACATCTAGCATATATAAAAAACAAAACAATAAATCACCAACACATGTGTACATAACACAAAACAAGGTTCTTTTAAATGTTGTTTGAAGTAAAATGTTAACTAATTATATTCACTTCAGATGAAAAGTATCAGAAAATGTAAAATAAGAAACCAAAGTATATCAGTAGGTGATTTTTTTTGCCATTGTTTTCATCTAGTCTAAACTTTTACAACAATTACATTCTTGGTTTTGGTGGGCCACCCCAAGATTTTCAGTGGCCCCATTTGGCCACCCCTATGATACATTTCTGGAGGCGCCACTGTTCTCAAAGCAGCATGAGCTGAATACAAACGTTGTAATGTTGTCCCCAAGTTTAATAAACAGTAAAACATTGCAACATGTCAGAGAAATAAATAAAGCTAACAGCAGCTAAAATCCCACCGCACTGTAGGCTATACCGGTCTAAATGTTTTCACTTTGGTCTATTTATGTAATATAAAGTATAACTTATCTATAACAGAGCCAAGATCTCTGTATGACTTTAATAAACTTCTGAACTCAATACAAAATAAGTGTAAACAACAGTGCAGTACGTCCAGCTAGCTAGTTAGCGTCACATATGTATCCGTATTATTTAACGAAAATGTACGTTTTAATGCCCCTTGGGTTTGACGTGTGTGACGTTAGTTAATTTAAAGTAAGTTAAAACCCAATACTCACATGTATTAGTGATTCCTCCGCTCGCTGCTGCTTTTAAATCCATTCTGCTGGGGAGACCGGAAGCCATTTCATTTGAAAAAAACTCCCTCTTCCCTGCGCGCATTGCACCCTGGGATATGGTAGGCCGCGGAGTGTACATCAGATGTATCCTTCAAATTGGGGAAAAGTAGGCTGCATTCGTGGGCCGCATTCGGAGGAGTCTCGTCTTTTTTTTTAATTGGGACAGCCTTCTTTCGGCGGAAGTGACGTGTGCGGTCTACAAATGCAGCCTCCGAAGGATGCAACCCCTGAATTGAGACACGGCCAACATTTTCCACACTCAATGACAATGTCATCACTACTTTGTTTTATTGATAAAGTAGAACAGGATATTACGTTTAAACTAGGGCTGTCAAACGATTAACATTTTTAATCAGATTAATCACAGCTTAAATATTAATTAATCATGATTAATCACCATTCGAACTATGTCCAAAATATGCCATTTCTTTATGTATATTGTTGTGGGAATGGAAAGATAAATGAAAGAAGGCGGATATATCCATTTAACATACAGTATCTATGTTTATTCTAAAAAATGTCTGCGTGTCAAAATGAAAGACAGCCCACACATCTATCAATCATCAAACCGTGGGGTCTTATTTATTACGTGTTGATTTCTATCAACGGGGAGTACTTCAGGAAAGTCGACAGGGGGGGGGGGGGCGGCGGCGGCTAGTGGAGTACTTCGTGACCACAGAGTGCGAACGTTGTGATCAGCTGTTTTAGCGCAGTTCTCCAGTGAAGGGGAGAGTCTCCCTCCGCAGCCGGTTGGCGTAGTTTTGGCACAATTCCGTTGTACAGACCGACGTTAACAGCAGCCCTGTCTGTGCACACGGAGACCGACTCTGTCGTCCGGTGATCTAACCGCCTTCTGGAAAAGCTTCACAAGTACGTCGGTACGCAAATGCGCTTTGTGACACAAGTTTCAGATTACGCACATAACCTGCGTACCAGTTATGTGCACCCCTGTACTACAGCAAAAGTATTCTCCGTCGGGACTTCCTGCAACAACACCGACATTATCAAAGATGTTCTATTGAGAAGACGATCACTACGTGACAAAAGTTTTCAAAACCGTTTCTGGTCTTCGGTATTTCCAGACAAGTGGCTGCTGAAATCAATCTTACTAACTGCTGTCTGTGCAATTTACGCCGCGCGAGTTGGCAGACTTTATTTTGCTTACTTTAACATCATTTTTCATGCTAAGCCATTTCTTGGTATGGGTGTAGCCTACCCCAGCCATACCCTGGCGCTGCCACTGGTGGGATGTATGGGGCGGGCAATTCTGCACATGCGTTAAATGCGTTAAATATTTTAACGCAATTAATTCAAAAAATTAATTACCGCCGTTAACGCGATAATTTTGACAGCACTAGTTTAAACATTTTAGACCACAACAGATGGGCAATAGCTCATGTGTAGGTTGTTTCCTGACGACACCTCCAACCTGACCCCACTGCTCCTGGGCCAGGAAACCAAAGCAAAAGGCAAAGAACATGATATCAAAAAATGATGTGTGTCCAGCAGTGGCGTCGTTAGAACTGGGCATTCGGGGCTATAGCACTGGATGTTTTTAGCAAAGCCCCAGTTCTCCGCCTGACAAGTAAGGGATAATAGTGCAGGGAGTCGGCCATTAATGAGAAAATAACCTTCACAGGGTGAGTCCAATGCAAAATATTGCTTCTGCTAGGAAACAAAGAGTCCGTCCTACTGCTTAGCAGCATCTGAACTGTGGCAATAACAAGACCATTTAAAATGACAGCAGCACTGATGGAGGTTTTCTGTAATTGTCCAAGTCTGTTCACATTTTCTTTTCCACTAACCAGTCTTTAAACACTGCCAGAGCCCATACTGTGTTCCTGTGTTTACTTCCTGTCTGTCTTCTTCTGCTGTTCCCTTTAGTGTTTACTTCCTGTCTGTCTTCTTCTGCTGTTCCCTTTACTGTTTACTTCCTGTCTGTCTTCTGCTGTTCCCTTTAGTGTTTACTTCCTGTCTGTCTTCCTCTGCTGATTTCTCTTTCCTCCAGGTTGGTGTCTTTTACCTTTTTTACCTCTATTGTTCTGTTAGAAAGAAAAAGCAGACCTCTGAGTTTCCAAATGGACCATTCACAGTCGGGTTATTCAACCAAGCCGTGTTATTATCCAGCAATACTCAACTGCCCTTGAGCAGGTCGAACTAACTGGCAAGTTAAGCCAAACCCACTTGGGCAAAATTGTCTTTTTAAGTGAAAGTGGGAGAAAGTGAGGTTGTGTGATATTTACAGATCTTTAACAAAACTATAGAATTGGATTTTAGCTAAAAGCCAGCTTGATAACTTTCTGCAATACTATAACGAAGCACTTTTTTCCCCTTCCCTTTTCTCTGCCACAAAATGAGAGGTCCAAGACAGACACAGGCAACCCAAGAACTGCACTTAATAATCAATTGAATGACATGCACCAGAAAAAGATGGCTTCACTTAATTTGTATGCATTGTTATTCCTTTGCTTTTCAAAGAAAAAAAACAGCACTAAGTATTCATAATCAGTGATATTCTACCTCTACTTTTATTATCCGTTTACTTTAAAAATGCATTACATTTCATTGATTTCGACTGATTGCATTACGGATAAAAACACATCTAAGAGCAGCATGTATGCCTGCAGAGAGTACATAATCCAGGGAATACACAATGAAGTTAGCTGCCCTATAAAGTCACCCCTGCTAAGTGAAATGGAAAATGTAATTATTCTAAAATAAAGTGATGCTTTTAAGTGCTTGTTTCTGTGATCATTAATATGCTATTTACTGAGAGCTGGGATGCAACAGTTGCGTTTAATGTTTGCACACCAGCTCAGATAATTCATATTGTGTTCTTCAAACTGCATGAACAAGTTGATTATGCTTTTAGAAAAACAGATTTTAGATTCATTGTCTGTGATGAAAGATTTAAAGGAATCAAACAAGAACTCAGGTCTTTTGGGCCATGCTTCTATTCATTCTGAGCCTACAGCTGTGCCTGCAGAGAAATACCTAACAGAGAGGATCACCAATATTTATTTATTTTTTATTTAAATAAATAAAAGAAGGTTTAGTTTTTGTCCTACAAGGAAAAAAGGTTTAGGCTCCCCCGACTTATAGGCTTTGACTGTTAATGAATTTGACTAAGTGGCTATGTTACATTTCATTAAATGGCACATTTGAACATGCCTTGATGTAAGAGTGGAATCTAGTGAAACGTGAGTATTTGAACTCAACATCTTTTGTCGTATATTCTGAAAACCTATTGTTGTTAGTTATTAACCCTGAGCCTGTTTTCCAGGTCTCAGGCTCGAAAAGGACATTCCCAGAACAAATGACTATATCTTCACTTCTAAAAGGGGTCAATTATAATCTTTTTTTCTCAAATAATTTATAAACCTGTGAGTTGGATGTAGAAAAGTCAGAATCAATATAGAATTTTTTATTTTAAAGTAAATTCAGATCGAATATAGTAAAAAAATGTAAATTATAGTGTCTGTCCAAAACAAAAACATTAGTTATAGTGAAAACCACCCTTGAATGATGGGATAGTAGACTATGGGCATAGATATGTCTCATCATTATTTGTGTGAACATAAAAATAATTTGTGTGTAAATATGTAATTTGTAAATGTAAAACACCATCAAAAATGTATTTAAAAGATTTGCAAACCCACAAATACATTTGCAAATGTAAAACGGATCTGCAAATACGCAAAATATTTTTACAAATAAAAAAAAGATCTTTGAATATCTCTTTAACATTGACAACTTTCGATCAGGCATTTGTGAATCCATTTTGTATTTGTCGACCAAAAATGCGCTTGTGGATCTCAAATCTCTGCTCGTGGATCTCAAATCTCTGCTCGTGGATCTCAAATCTCTGCTCGTGGATCTCAAATCTCTGCTCGTGGATCTCAAATCTCTGCTCGTGGATCTCAAATCTCTGCTCGTGGATCTCAAATCTCTGCTCTTGGGGATCTCAAATCTCTGCTCGTGGATCTCAAATCTCTGCTCGTGGATCTCAAATCTCTGCTCGTGGATCTCAAATCTCTGCTCGTGGATCTCAAATCTCTGCTTGTGGATCAACTTTTTACACACACAGAGTTTTGAGACAAACTTTCCGCCGGTTACCTTACCAGTGCAGTGGTAAGGTAACCTGTAGAAAAGCAACGTATTTAGGTCAGCCTTCATAGTAAGGCTACATTAAATGTTATAATATTCATCGTGTCCTTTCTACTGTATGCATATTCCTGTCTATTGCTTTCATTTGTATTTAATGTTATTATGTTTATAGGACTTGTTTCCACACATTTAACAATTTGGGATGAATGAAGTATCTATCTATCTATCTATCTATCTATCCATCTCTTTCTCTATCTATCTATATATCTATCTATCTATCTAGGGGCAACGCCAGGCAGTAGCTTGCAGTTGCTACAGCACTAAGCTGCTGGTGACCTTCTACCGCTCTACCATCGAGAGCCTATTGACATACTGCATCACAGTGTGGTACGCCAGCTGCACTGAGGCCGACAGGATGAGGCTCCAGAGAGACGTAAAAGCAGCACAGAGGATCATCGGCTGCCCCCTCCCCTCCCTGATGGACATCTACACCTCCCGCTGCCTCAGTAGAGCCAAAAACATTATCAAGGACAGGTCACACCCCGTCTTTCACCTGTTCAACCTGCTGCCCTCCGACAGGCTTTACAGGTGTATCACATCCAAAACAAACAGACTCAAAGACAGTTTTTTCCCAAGAGCCATCATTGCTCTTAACACCTGACATGTGAATCAATGTGACTCTGTACATATACATATATATCATTACTATTATTATAAATACACACTATTATTATTATTATTTATTACATTACAGATTTTATTTTTATACTCCTGGAAATAATTACTGCACTTTACTCTTTATTCCTATATCCCTTATTCCTAAGTATGTATGCTGCGTGTATTTTGTTGTCTTATATTGTGATGTTTTGTTTTTGATTTGATGGCACCCTTGAAAGGGAGAAGCATTTATCTCATTGTACATGTATAATGACATTAAACTATTCTATTCTATTTGTGAGACTTGTGTTTTGTTTCGGTATAAATGGTTCATATTGTCAGTTAGCTGAGTTTCTTTCCGTTAAGTGGGTATGACACATTAACCTGTTGAACCCCATCGACCCGCCCTCCGGGCGGAAAAACGCATCATCTGCAGGAAACAGCGTCTGAGGGCTTCTTAATATTTAATAAACTATGAATGTTTTATATCCATGTAACGGTAAGAAACTCAGCTAACTGATCATTCTTTTATTTTTTTGCAAAAAAAAACACAAAGCTAACGCTGAGCCTCTGAATTAGCAAAAAATGCTAACGGCGGTTGCACAGAAAACACGGTATAACACCCTTATTACTTATCGTAACTCAAACCCATCGATTAGCATCGTGAGAGTACACAGAATCGATAGGTATCTATATCATCACTCCATGATAAGAACTCGCGACATAATAAACAAAAACAGACATCATAACACTTGGCGCTAGGTAGCAACAACGGCATAATGTCTTACCTTCGTTGTTGTCTGATCAAAAGTGGTCTTCAATGGCATTAAAACGATAAAAACGCTGCTGAAGTTAATCCATAGGTTAATCCAATGTGTCTGTGTCACTTTGAAATGATTTCTGATAATCCATAAGCAATAAACCTAGTTTTCCGTTTTCAGATTTCTGAGCGTCAAACTGCATGCGCGAAGCCCCCACTTTTTTTTGGTAACGTTGGTGTGTATGTGGAAATTTCCCTTAGATTCTATTGGCTCTAACGGTCAAAAAGAGATGTCAATCACCAAAATCGACCAATGGGTTCCATAGAAACGGCAAAAACGCCCATTTCCACCCAAATCACCTCAGAGGTGGAATTTTTTAAACCTCTCTAAAAAGGTTAAATGTCACTTGTTTGGCATCAATCTTGATACAGGGTACTTATTATATGTTGTACTTTGGATTCCTAAAGCTTTTAGTCCACCTTACCATCATCCAAGGGTAGTTTTCACTAAGTAAAAAATAATTTTTGGACGGACACTATAATTTACAGTTTTTTACCATGTTCAATCTGAATTTTCTTTAAAATAAAAAACATCTATATTGATTCTGACTTTTCTACATCCAACTCACAGGTTTATCATTACTTTGAGAAAAAAGATTATTAATTTTCCCCTTTTTAGAAGGGAAGATATGGTCATTTGTTCTGGGAATGTCATTTTCGAGCCTGAGACCTGAAAAACAGGGATGGGGTTTAACAGGTTAATAGGTTTTTAAATGTTAAGAAGCCCTGAGACACAGTTCCGTGAAAAGAAACGAGGCGGGGGCTGCCGGGCTTAACAGGTTAAACATGTTTTAATACTTTTTTTTGTATTTATTTTTCTATTGTTAATTCGATTAGCACTTTACAGTAAACACACAACCCGCCAATGCTATTTAGACTGACCAATCATAGAGCAGCATCAGTTAGCTAAGATAAACCTCAGACTAAGTTAAGGCTCAGGTCCATAGACTGTGACGCAATTGTTTCAGATTTTTTTCTTTTCAGACTGGTTTTGTGGACGTCATGGTCCAACGTTTTCTCTGGTAAATAGGAAAATCTGTCATGTAAAACCGTTTGTGCTTTGCAACAGAATTGTGTGTTCATGAAGGAACCTATTGTTCATGGCAAGAAGCGGACTGCATAAAAGGTTTTCAGAGCCCTAAATACTCTTTATTTTAACACTTTCCCATATAAATTGCAAATCAGCTCACTGACCAATGGACTTGGGCGAAACCTCAGAAGGCAAATGGAGCATAAATGCATGCATAAAATCAATTAAAATCATATGAGTAAATCTGATTGCTCACATGGTAGAGATCTGATCATGATCAAATGTTCTTAAACTAATTAAAAGATTGGCTAAAATAAATCAGACAGTGCACATTGTAGGAAATTAGAAGGGAATCAACCAGTAGAAAATGTAGGTAGTCCTATTCACAGTATTTGACTATACATCTCTGTCTGCTTTTTATTCATTGTGATGAATGATCTCTAATGAAGATGCAGATATGTCCACACCCTGCATTATCTCCATTGTTGTGATGCAGGGCACAGTATTACTGGATACAGTCCACCCATTCTAACAGTGCTCCTGGTACTAGGATGGGTTAAAAGTAGAGAGCACATTTCACTGTGTGCTCTGTATGTGAGACCATTAAAGAGGGTTTCATCCCTACGATTCTATCTATCTATAAGATCATACTGTGTGCAGAGACATTGGTTTGTGTTCAATTAGTTTTGACCATGAATCATACAACGTTAAGATTTTGCACAAACATTTTTTTTGTGGGATTAGTACCAGAGCAAACAATGTATCTATAACTACAATACACTTTTATTTCATTTTACCTTCTGTTCTTGTTTGTCATATTCTGTTCACATGTATACAGACTCCTGCATTGATCACTGGCACAATTCCCTGCAACCTTTAGCTCATTGTATATATTTTTAACATGTATATAGTTGACTTCATCTGCATTACTTGCACATTAGTCTTGCAACATCATCTGCACAATTTTAATCTACTCTGTTTCTTCTTGCCCTATTTGTATTGTTTTATTCATTTGTTTTATTGTTTTATGTTTTATTTATATTTATGTTGTATTGTTGGAGGAGCCTAATAATAATAATTTCATTTATATAGCGCCTTTCACGAAACCCAAGGACGCCTAGGACTTAAGGTTGTCATTGCCATAACGACACTGTAGCTACTGTGCATTTGACAATAAAGCCTTTGAATCATCCAGCTAATCTCTACTATACAGCTCGAGGCCATGGAAGTGGTAAGGCTGGTGGAGGAGCGGAGGGGCCGCAGACTCTGAAGAAAACCTCCTCCTCGGGGCCAGGATTGGTCAGCATGCCGGGACAGTCTGTGGCCGGGACGCCTCCTTCAGGCTGGCCTTGCCTTACATTCAGTAAGAAGGTGAAAAGTGAGATAAGGTTAACATCAATAGTGATTAACACACTACACAGACAAAGCTCCTGGAGAGGCTGCCTCTTACATCAACACTATCATCATCGGCCACAGCTCTGCCTCTCTAAATATCCTCTGCTTCACTTCATTATATATATTTCTTTGACTCCCATATCGTGATGTAAGGTTTTCTACCGGACATTCTACATTTATGTAAAGGAGTAACCACAAAACAGAAAGACTTTGTCTGATGCCTTGAGAAATATTCAAAGATTATTAATAGTAGGGGAGAGTGGGGTAAGATGAGCCAATTTGTACTTATGTTGTCCTCTAGACAAGGAAAAAACGATAAAGAAGTAAAATGACAACAACAACCTTTATTTCAGGATTTCTTCTGTCAATCAAAATGAAAATAATGCATCCATCACAAAGGGCCATGAAAATATGACTTCTCAAAAGAAAGTGGTCTTGTGGCTTAACTTGGCCCATCTAAGGGGTAAGTTAATCTGAGTCAAGGGGTCAAATGAATCCATCTGGGGGTAAATTAAACATTCACAATTCTGTATTTAGCTACACAAAACCAGTTCCCCTCAGCTGACCTACTGGATAATGTGACCTCTTCACACCCTACCTGCTAAACCCTTCTCTTTCCAGCTGTTTGTTTCAGGAATGTTGTCGTTTCTACAATGTTTAAAACATAAGAAACAAATCAGTTCGGTAAAACTACATTGAAATACAATGTTATACTACAGAGACTAAACTTAACTTCAGTGCCCTTCAGTTGGACCACTGGCTCAATTTACCCCACAGCATGGCGCACTTTGACCCACAGCCACTTTTTGGAAAATATCTGTCTATCTTAGTCCTTCATGCTCATCTCTAGCTAAATGATTCACATGGTTTTACACCTTGCCAAATAACCAACATGTATGATACATATTTTCAGACCTGGAGACATTCGCTTTGACATAACACTAATTATACGTGACATGTTGAAAATGTACTTTGAAACGCTAAATATGGTTTGTTGTGAAGAAAACACATTTACCACTTTACCCTGTGCTTCTCTCCATCACAGCCAACTAGAAATGATGGGTGCTTCCTGAATTCGCACAATTCCCCAGATAACTGGGGGGGGGGGGGTCAACTTACCCACTGGCTCAATTTACCCCGCTCTCCCGTACTGTCTGGACATACAGTATATGCCCTGATAACTCTTGATGATGCCTGTTGAGATGTCTACTAAACCAATGATGCCAAACAACCAAAACAGTTCATTCCAAGTCAAAGAGAGAGTGATGCATGGCAGCTTTTATGTTAAATAAAAACTAAGGATTGTTTTAAAGTCTTCAACCAGCATTAAAGATGTGAAGATTTGCTAATGCACTGAGTCTCACACAATTAAGCACCCCTTTTGTTAATCACGACACCATCATTACCTTCTGATTCTGGAGTAATGGTTGTTTTTTTACCACATGAAAAATAATTCTGGCAAACCACAAGTCAATTCTAACTTGATAGGTAACAACCTCTAGCTGTGTTGGAGAGAGAAAGAAGAACCACATGCATACTGTGTTTTACGAGTTGTTTCTCAACACGATCAATATTTTATAACCTCCTTGGGCTTTTGCTGTGAAACATCAATAGCTATGAACACACAGGTTACTGTAAGGGTGAGGTGGACAAATGAGGAGGAAGATTTCCTCCAGGATTCAAACCATTTGAATAGTTTGAATCAGATCAGATCCTCAAAGCCTGAGGTTCAGAGTCATCCCTGTTGTCTACAACTAATTAATTTTCACCTCTGATCAATATGGACGTTCATGCACTTGTTCACAAGTAAGTCTTCCTATAAACTACACAACTAATAGTTTATAACTCAACATTAACTTTTTTGAATGAAGCAGATGTGGGCTCTGCCATATGCATGGTCCAATGTCAATGTTTTTATCATATTATTCTGGAAGTGCTTTTTCTTGCTTTCTAGAGAAGAGTAAATCTCAGGGCGTCCACAGCCTGGTGGGAGTGGAGATGGATGTGGTGGAGTCTCTGTTGAAGTTGTTGCACAGAACTCTGGTTTAACCTCTGAGGTCACCCAGAGTTTAGAGAAATCGAGCAAGGCTAGCTTCTCTTCTGCTTTGTCGTGATGCATTCAGCTCTTCACATATTTAAATGAAGTGCTCCTACAAAGCTGACTCATTTCCATTTTTCTGCAGTTTCTATACAATTGGTTTAAGTCTTACTTATCTAACAGAAAACAGTGTGTTTTGGTCAACGGTGCCAAATTCCCCCTACCTTGTCAACCCTGTTGGGGTTCCACAAGTGTTCCATTCTTGGACCGTTACTGTTTTCAACAGTACATTAATGACTTGCCCAATGTATGCTCCTGAGTTGAATGTGCAAAGATATGCCGATGATGCGGTCATCTTTGTGCACGGGGAAGAACACTGAAATGATCTCATGTTGTCTCTCAAAAGCTTTGGACAAGGTTCAACACTGGCTGAACAACATATGCTTACAGTTAAACGTAAAACAAACAGTATGCATGATGTTCAGTAAACGACCAGTCAAAATCGAAGGCATCCAACGTGTTTTTAAACGGAGCAGAAATAGAAACTAGTCTCCCAGTTCAAGTATCTTTGAGTCATATTGGACTCGAACTTGACTTTTAAGAAACAATATTAAGAAAGTATCAAATACCATTAAATTCAACTTGCAACATTTTAAAACAAATTAGACCTTTCTTAACTGTCAATGCTGCAAAGTCATACCTCCACTATGATTCTATCCCACATTGAATACTGTTTTACAAACTGGTCGTTTGCTTGTGCCACAAACCTGAAACCGATAGAACCGCTGTACAAGAGAGCTATCAAGGTGTTTGACAGAAGCCTTACTCATCCTTGAAAAACACAATTTCTTAAGTTTTGACAATTTTAAGTCTTTTAAAAGTACGTGTTTTTTTATAAATGTTTACATGGACTGGCCCCCCCCCTCCCTTAGGGGGAATTCATCCACAAAAAACACACTGGATGCTGCACTAGGTCAGAAACCAGAGGAGACTGGTGGACAAAATGTCCTCTAATTAAAGGCAGCTCTTTGTGGAATAGCCTCCCAACTGAGATACGGGATTGTCCCACTCTCAATAGCTTCAAAGGTCAACTCAAAGAATGGTTGAGAAACAACCAGACGTGTAATCACCGCTAAATGCACTTTAATGCAGGGGTATCTCCTCTTGCACTTTATGTAGCTCTTGTATCTTCTCTGGCACTTTATATGTCGTTGCTGCTATATTGTATTGCCATGTCATAAATACTTTGTTTATGCTGCTCTTGCTCTTTTGCACTTTTTGCATATCATGTATTTTGTTTTTGCTATGTTTGTAAAATGTAATTTTCTTAAATGTTTTATGTGAGGGACTGTGGATGGAAATGAGCTCAAAGCTAAATCTGGCACTGTTACGCTTGACGCATTTATGTTTTAAGTGTTCATCACTGTGCATTGTTCCTGCCAAATAAACGATTCAATAAATAAAAAATGAAGACTTTTGTGGTGACATTAACCCTTTACCTAGCATACTAAAAGTGATTCCATCCATCCATTAGTGCTGATTGAAATGATCCATTATGGCCAAGGGTTTTCATGGCCACAAAGGGGACTTAAACAAGGATTCATTATTGTTCTGGGAATACCTGCAACCACTTGACCACCTTGGACACAAGAGGACAATTATAACCTCTACTGTGGAAAATGTATTTTCAAATAGATAGCAGAAAATAGGAGATAATAGCAAACTGTCCTATCCAAATGATCCAGAGTCCCCTTAAACTTAAAAATCGACTGAAAATTAATCAAAATAAGCCAACAGGGAGTACAAATATGGCCACTATCCGGTTGAAGCTTAGGATCCTGTTAATGTCAGAAATTGATTCAGCATCCTCAATATCACCCAAAACCACACCAAACAAGTCCTTTTTTAGCTATTGTCCTCATATGCTAATTAACTCAATCTATGCTAATTATGCAAATTACCCAACATATGCAAGTTAGCATCCAGCAGTTTATATTTGCTGGGGACCCTTACTATACATTTCTAACATAAAACGTTGTGGTACTCAACATTTCCTGGTTCACAAAAGGACTCTATGAGCTGGCATATCGACTATATGATGTGAATGTCTCTATCCTTATAAGAAAGGAAAACAGCATGATGTGCATGTCCAGATCAAGAAGTATGTCTATTATGTCCTTTGTGTCAACAGCTGCATGGATGTTATTCTAGCAGACAGGTGTACTCTAATATTCAGTGTGTCAGAGGTGAAAGGTTCGGACAGGTGTACTCTAATCTTCAGGTGACAGGTTCAGACAGGTTCCCGCAGACAGGACCTGTGGCGCTGCTTGTGTCTTTGTTTGTTTATCTGTCTTTATGTCATTCAGGTGTGAGTCAGCCCCATGGCATTGAGCTGTCAGACTCACATACACACACACACACACACACACACACACACACACACACACACACACACACACACACACACACACAACATTGCATTTAGCTGACGCTTTTATCCAAAGCGACTTACAATAAGTACATTCGACCAGGAAGACACAACCTTATCATATAAGTACATCAGGTTTCATCGAGCCAAACATTTCAAGTGCTACTCAACTGGCTATAGATAAGCCAGTCCTTTATTAGTATATAAGTGCGCTGTTAGCAGTTCTTTGTTAGTAATTCTATCGCTCGAGGTGGAGTTGAAAGAGATGAGTTTTCAGTCTGCGCCGGAAGATGTGCAGGCTTTCTGCTGTCCTGATGTCAATGGGGAGCTCATTCCACCATTTTGGAGCCAGGATAGCAAACCCACGTGTTTTTGCTGATGGGAACTTGGGTCCCCCTCGCAGCGAGGGTGCAGCGAGTCGTTTGGCTGATGCAGAGCGTAGTGCACGCGCTGGGGTGTACAGTTTAACCATGTCCTGGATGTAGGAAGGGCCAGATCCATTCGCAGCATGGTACGCAAGTACCATTGTCTTGAAGTGGATTCTAGCAGTTACCGGAAGCCAGTGAAGGGAGCGGAGGAGCGGAGTGGTGTGGGGAACATTTTGGAAGGTTGAAAACCAGACGAGCAGCTGCATTCTGGATGAGCTGCAGAGGTCGGATGGCACATGCAGGTAGACCAGCCAGGAGGGAGTTGCAGTAGTCTAGGCGTGAGGTGACGAGAGCCTGGACCAGAACCTGCGTGGCTTTCTGGGTCAGCTGGGGACGAATCTTCCTGATGTTGTAAAGCGTGTATCTGCAGCAACGGGTTGTAGCAGCGATGTTTGCAGCGAAGGACAGGTTGTTATCTAGGATCACACCCAGATTCCTTGCAGTCTGAGTCGGGGAAACAACAGAGGTGCCGATGTTGATTGTCAGGTCAAGAGTGGGACAATCTTTTCCCGGAAGGAAAAGCAGTTCAGTCTTGTCAAGGTTGAGCTTGAGGTGATGAGCAGACATCCACTGAGAGATGTCAGCTAGACAAGCAGAGATGCGTGCGACGACCTGGGTCTCTGAGCAGGGAAAGGACAGAATTAATTGGGTGTCGTCAGCGTAGCAGTGGTATGAAAAACCATGCAGGCGAATGACTGATCCGAGCGAGTTTGTGTACAGGGAGAAGAGGAGGGGACCAAGAACAGAGCCCTGAGGGACCCCTGTAGTTAATTGACAAGGGTCGGACTCGGACCCTCTCCAAGTTACCCTGTAGGTATGGTCTTTGAGGTATGAGGTGAGGAGGGAAAGTGCAGAGCCTGAAACTCCAAGTTCTTGGAGAGTGCGAAGGAGGATCTGATGGTTCACCGTGTCGAATGCAGCTGACAGGTCCAACAGGATGATGACAGAGGAGAGGGATGCTGCTTTGGCAGTGTGCAGTTCCTCAGTGACAGCAATGAGAGCAGTTTCTGTGGAGTGACCTGCCTTGAAACCAGACTGGTGCGGATCCAGACGGTTGTTCTGATGGAGATAACAGGAGAGTTGTTTAAAGACAGCGCGTTCAAGTGTTTTAGACAGGAACGGGAGTAGAGAGACAGGCCTGTAGTTTATAACATCAGACGGGTTGAGAGTGGGTTTCTTTAGGAGAGGGTTTACTCTTGCCTCCTTAAGACTATTTGAAAAGTGACCAGAAGTTAGAGAAGTGTTGATGAAATGGGTGAGGAACGGTAGAATATCAGGAGCGATAGTCTGAAGGAGGTTTGAAGGGATAGGGTCCAGAGGACAGGTGGTAGGGCGGGCAGAGGTAATGAGGGTAAGAACCTCACTTGGAGAGAGAGGGGAAAAGGAGGTTAGTGTGTGGGTGGATGGAGGGTCTGGTGACCCAGCGGTGAGTAAAGGTGAGTCAGAAAAAGAAGAGCGAATATCATCAACCTTTTTTTCAAAATGGTTAACAAAGTCGCTTGACAGAAGTGATGAGGGGGAAGGGGCTTTGGGAGGGTCCAAGAGTGTGGAGAAGATGGAAAATAGTTTTTTGGGATTGGAATAGGAAGATTGGATCTTATCTTGAAAGAAAGTGCTTTTGCCTGAGAGATGGAAGCAGAGAAAGAGGAGAGGAGAGCCTGATAGGTTAGGAGGTCGTCATGGTGTTTGGATTTCCACCGTTTCCGCTCAGCAGCCCGAAGGACGGTTCTATTAGCACGCAGTGCGTCATTTAGCCAGGGAGCAGGAGGGGACTGACGAGGCTGCCGAGATGTGAGAGGACAGAGAGAGTCCAGAGAGGATGAGAGAGTAGAGAGGAGGGTTTCTGCAGCAGAGTTTGGAGGCAGGAGTTGGAACGAGTCAGAGGAAGGGAGGGCTGAGAGCACCGATGAGGCAAAGGTAGAGGGGGAGAGGGAACGAAGGTTACGGCGGACAGGTGCAGGATGAGAAGAGATTAGTTCGTTATGTTTGGAAAGAGGTAGAGAGAATGAAATGAAGAAATTATCGGATGTGTGGAGCGGGTTTACGGAGAGGTTAGAAGTAGTGCAGTTCCTTGAGAATATGAGATCAAGGACATTGCCAGCTTTATGAGTTGGTGGGGATGGAGACAGTGAGAAAGCAAAGGCGGTTAACAGAGATGTTAGTTTGTCTATCTTCCCTGTCTGGAGGTTGAAGTCACACACACACACACACACACACACACACACACACACACACACACACACACACACACACACACACACACACACACACACACACACACACACACACACACACACACACACACACACACACACACACACACACACACACACACACACACACACACACACACTTGCTCAGGTGTGTGTATCATTACATTATCTGTCAGAATAATACACTGCTTTACCTAAGCCCAAATGTGAGATGTCTGATTTTCAGACTGAGAGAAGAACTTTTACACAATTCCAAATATGTCCTTACAAATTCAGAAACCCTGAAATAATCAAATCACCCACGAGGTGACCACTGCTGTATAAAATATGTTGTTTATTCATAGAGAGGTATACTGAGGGGTTATAGAAACATTTTAAAAGTAGCATTAAACGCAAAACTTTCTGACTTCAAAACAATGAATCTCTCGACAACCCAGTCTCACTGCATTTCGTGTTATAGTCACGACATTTAATCTATTGATTCCTGTTCACCAACACGATTTTCCCCTTTCTTTGGTGTTGCACAGCACGATTTTAAAAGCAATGTATTTCTACTGGTAATGTGTTTCGTGCCTGCAGCACGTCTTTTTCTCCGGTCGGGTCGTGGAAGACCGGAAGCTGTGGGGTTCATAAAAACATGTTCTTACTCAATATCAAGCCACAATTATTGCTTTTATTTTAAATCGTATAATTTCGGACTTTTGTTGCAGTCTGTGAGGAAAATAAATGGGGCTCAGAGCCTCAGGATACTGAAATCTGTATTTTTTTAAATCTTTTTTTCCTTCTAATTCAAATAAAATAAAATCAAGTTTTATTTATATAGCACATTTATAAAGATTTTTGGTCGAGCCAAAGTGCTGTACATATAATAAAAATAGCTTACAGTAGAGACACTTTACAGCAAATACAACAGCACAGATTGTTCAGAATATCAGTATGAGAAAAAACGACACCCTCTATCCTTAGACCCTCACATCGTACAAGGAAAAACTTCCAGAGAAAACCCACAGTTTAAGGGAAAAATGGGAGAAACCTCAGGGAGAGCAACAGAGGAGGGATCCCTCTCCCAGGACGGACAGACGTGCAATAGATGCCGTGTGTAAATCGAAGAGATAATACATTTTACAACATATAGACCGAATGTTAGGAAATGCATGTGTCTGTAATAAGAAGATGAATCCACGAGGATGTCAGCTACAATCCTGTGGAAGCCATGAGGGAAGCAGCATGACGAGACCCAAGGCAGGACCGCAGAGACAGGTTCAGCCACGACCCGAAGTCCACGACTTAATCCAGAACTCAGGATAGAGGATCCAAGACACAGGACTACAGCAAGAGGATCAGCCTCGACTCCGGATCCCGGCGTAGATATAGATACAAAACAAGAAAAAAGATTTGGCTGGGTTAATCGGAACAAGAGAATACACAGACACAGACAGAGAGGGAAAAGGTCATTGGATAAAAGTTATTCTTGATAACCCTCTAGAAAGATCTCATGAACTTCCCCACTCAATCTATTAAGACCCCGAGCAGTTCTATTAGAAGTCCAAGGTAAAGGCACAGGCCGACGCATACCGCTCATGGAATCCCTCACCATATGAACTCTGACCCCTCAAGTGTACAAGTGAAGAGACACCATGTGTCAGCTCCTTTTAGAATAGTATTTCTTCTCTTCTCTGAGAAACAAGGGTATGAAAAGAATAGCCAGAAACAGAGGAAGAGAGGCACAACGTGACTACGTAAATGCACTCTCCTAAATGTTAAACGAGTAAGAGGTGAAGAAACACAAAGCCAGAAATTGAAAAGAAAAGGCACCATCATGCTTCCCCTTAGAATAGGGTGGAAATTATGAAGACCCAAATTATGAAGAGGGGACATGGGATACTAGTGAAGAGGGACAACAGTGAAAAAGCCCAACGTATCTAACGTACTAATTTGTTATTCTTTTCAAAATAACACACTGTTATTTGCTCACCAATAACACATAATTATCCTTGCTTCTATTTATTGGTTTCATTCCATAATCTCGGGCTTTTTTGGCGTCCGTCAGGAACTGAATTTCAAAATAAAAATAACCGGAAACAGACGTAGGCCTCTCGGAGTTTAGGATGGCCGAAGACACTACACTACCCATAATCCCCAGCTATCGTTTAGGACTACTGTCCCCGTGATTAATCTTCAAGCTCTGGGATTGGATGTTGGAGTGGCAGTGCGCCAAGGTTACGCCGAGCGTCAAACAGCTGTTTGAAATGGAATGAAACCACGCCAGACTTTTCCAAAACTGGAATCGAACGCCCCCCCAGAACTACACATGCTGACTATTGTGTTTCGCAAAATGTTCTATGGGACGTCTCTACTGAACGTTTTTTGTTTTTCCCACAATTAGAAGTTGCCAGTATTAAACACATTGGTGTTATCAAATGTGAAACATATAATTAATAAATGGGTGAAAATCGCTTGTATCCATAATGGGCAGCATTAATATATACCCACATGACAGCTCATTGTTACTTTGTAATTCTACTCCACTACAATTCAGAGGTTAACCTGGTATTTTTACTCCACTACACTTATTTGAGTTACTTTGCAGATTCTGATGAATGATGTGAAATATAAACAACCCTTAAATCAGACTTTAGTTACACCTGAGTAAAATTCAGGGAAGGTGATTGTCAAGTGCCAACAATCAGGAGAGATATTTGGTAGTTGGCGCGTCGAAAGGAGCCAGTTGAGGTGGTTCGGGCACCTAGTAATGATGCCACCTGGGCGCCTCCCTAGGGAGGTGTTCCAGGCACGTCCAGCTGGGAAGAGACCAAGGGGTAGACCTAGGACCAGGCGGAGAGATTATATCTCTACGCTGGCCTGGGAGCGCCTTGGGACCCCCAGTCAGAGCTGGTTGATGTGGCCAGGGAAAGGAGAGTTTGGGGCTCTGCTGGAACTGCTACCCCCGCGACTCGACCACGGATAAGCGGGAGAAGATGGATGGATGGATGGATGGATGGATGGATGCTTGAGAAGACTAAACATTTATCTGCAATTGACATAAATGGAAACGAGTAATAAAGTATATTCATTACTCGTTATTCTCTACTAATAGTCATATACACAACTACGGTGTAGTTATGCAATGAATGAAACACTTGGGTCACAGGTTCCTCAACAGCGCATTACAAGACATCTATCAATATGTGTATACCTCCACCATTAAACTGTCGAATTCTGCACATTTCTTATTCTATCTACATACATAAGAGTATAAATAATGTGTATAATATCAGTTAAAATAAGTGCTTCAACATAGTTAACATTGCAGGAAAGCAATATATTAGACGTTAAGTACTTTGTCAGGCTTAATATTTATCTGTAGATAGATACCCCCAAAGCTTGTTTCTTATTTAAAAGAAGACCTTAATCTAAAGTATTATTTGATGTTTAAATAAAGGTTAATTCGTTTTTCTGTTTTGCACATCCTCATATTAATATCTTTGTACATCCCGCACTAAACTGTTTTATTGTAGAGATCACTTACAGTATCTTCTTGATTTTTTATATTCTAGATTTCTATCATTGATCTTCTACTTTCCCCCTATGAAAGTATGTACTCTTAATATTTTTTTAATCAAATATAACACATAAAAACAATAATTCAATAACGTGCTTTAACCACTAGGCCATGGGTGCCCAACCAGTCGATCGCGAGATGTGTCTAAAAATAGAACAACAACATTCTGTTTTATCGTTAATGTCCTGTAACATAATCTTCCTGTGCCAGAACAATGCACTTGAACGCATCAAAGCTTTGTGATTGGCCGGCGTCACCCCCATGTGTCGGGGTGTGGCTGGTGGGCAGTGGGCACTAGTTCGCTGACGTTGTCCGTGTCAACAGGAGTGACAGTCCGCACACAAACAAGACCGTAATTACGGCAGAAGCAAAAAAGCCCAAAATATATAATTTTCACTCCGAGTGGGAGGATGATTATTTTTGTATCTATTCCAATTCAAAGTCCATCTGTCTCATCTGCAATGCGAGCGTGGCTTTATCGAAGAAGGGTAATTTAGGAGCGGAACAAGGCTGCTCCATAGCATCTTATCGTGTCAGTCACGTTCTTGCGAAACACATGAAGTCTTTCAAAGACGGCGAAGTTATGAAAGAAGCATTCCTGGAGGCTGCCGACGCGCTTTTGGGGGACAGTAAGAACAACAGTAGCATTTCAACAGGTTTTTGATATAATAAAAACTCAAGTTAGATACCGTTATTAATCAGCTGTAAGTTTGAGTTTGTTTGAACTTATTCATGATAATTATTGTACAAAATGGTATAAGAATGCAAACTTAAATTGATTATAGTCTATTATCAATTCAGGTTAAGAAACTAGTGTTGCTTGCATCCTATTTTAAAGGCATTTCTTTTTATACTCTACTAAAATGCTACAAAAAAGGGTTTGATTCTATTAATTTTGTCTCTTTTATTGCACTTTGGCAGCAGATTCCTGTGTAGCTTCAGATCTGAGTTGTGTTATTAGTAAGCCTAATTTATACTTTTGTAGCAACACTATTTTTATATAATGGCAAAGAAAGGGTTCAGAGTCTTTTCTTTTTTCCCTGTGTCATATGTGGCAGCACTGTTCAATGTTTCTTGAAAACATTACCCACTGTAGTGACGTGTGAATAAACTCCAACTCTGTATCAACAACACTGTTGTGTAACTTCAGTTAAATACTTGTATGTGTGTAGATTAGAAAGAGGTAAGATAAAGGATCTGCAGTATTTTATGGAGTATTAATCGTGCAAAGGTCAGTTTTATACGAAGTAGAAGCATGTATTTACCTGGCAGTAGGCAGGCTACGCCTCTCTATTTGGACTGGTAGATCTCGGCAGACTGGCATCTTTAAAAGTAGCTCTCGGTTCAAAAAGGTTGGGCACCCCTGCACTAGGCGGTGCACAGAAGGTACACACAGCCATAATAACTTTGTGTTATTTGTGTAGGACACTTATGTATGTACAACATCTGAAGATGTGTAGTTTTATGCATGCTTTCACATAATATTACAGCATATTGCTATACTATTTCAGACTCAGTATTTACATTCTTATATTCAAAGAAAATCAGTAATATCTTTAAAAACTACAAGTCCTTTTATATCAGCTGTGCACCGTTATGGTGTAAATATAACCTATCTGTGAATTAGATCAAATGTAAAAGTCAGCCGAATTAGTGTTGATACTGCAAGGAGACGTATTGTGTGAAGAGAAATTGAAGATGTTGTTTAATTGCTGATATATTTATGATCCACGTCACATATTCAGTTTCGGCGGCATTTCTTCCAGTTTTTTCCAAAGGTCTTCTCATCAGGGCTCTATAAATAAAGAACTACGGCAGATCTGTAATATGGTAATGCAGCCGAACCGTGTATTACAATGCCTTTATGTGATGACTTTCAAAGAGAAAAGCAAGAACACTCGGAATTAAGTATTATTTTATTCTTTTAAAATGTTTTCCGGATTTCATATCATATAAACACCAAATCTCAGCATGCATTGCGGCTAAAACAGCGAGCTTAAACCATAGCTGAGGATCTTGGGTAATCGCTCGAAATGCCTACGTCTGTTTTTTGGATGCCAAAAAAGCCAGAGATTATGGAATTAAACCAATAAATAAAAGCAAGGATAATTGTGTGTTATTGGTGAGTAAATAACAGTGTGTTATTTTGAAAAGAATAACAAATTAGAAGGAAAAAAGATTTAAAAAATACAGATTTCTGTATCCTGAGGCTCTGAGCCCCATTTCTTTTCCTCACAGACTGCAACAAAAGTCCGAAATTATACGATTTAAAATAAAAGCAATAATTGTGGCTTGATATTGAGTAAGAACATGTTTTTATGAACCACACAGCTTCCGGTCTTCCACGACCCGACCGGAGAAAAAGACGTGGTGCAGGCACGAAACACATTACCAGTAGAAATACATTGCTTTTAAAATCGTGCTGTGCAACACGAAAAAAAGGGGGGAAATCGTGTTGGTGAACACGAATCAATAGATTAAAAATCGTGTTGGTGAACACGAAATGCCATGAGACTGGGTTGGTGTGATGGATCGTTAGAGCTATGTGCAACTCTTGCTACCGCATAAAGTCAAGTGCTCGGCGCAGTTGTCGGCGAAATGTCGCTCCTCTGTTTTCATTGAAACAGCTCCTTATATCCGTTAGCGCAGCTAGCTAGCACCAGATGCTAACAACAACAATACACGTAAGGTCTCTCTCTCTCGCTCGCTCGCGCCACACATACACACACCCTCCCGGTCCTCCCAATGGCCAGTCGGTGCCTGCCGGTGAGCGTGGAAGTGTGGTCTGCTGCAAGCAGGCAGCAGGAGCGAGGCTGTCAGCATCAGCTTGTAGATGGTATTTTAAACTCGATGCGCTCTGAAACTACGGGGCGGCCGAGGACAAAAAATGTTTTGCAATTATAACGCTTAACGTTATTAACGCGTTAACTTCACAGCCCTAATAAAAATATATAAAAAACATGTCTATGAAATGTTTTGCTCCAAATACCAAACAGATCACCCATTCTAGCTATGCCTCATATCCCTCTATTTCACTTCCTGTTTCAAAAGTGCTGATTTGGGGTATAAAACTTAAAAAAAAAAGAAATTGATAAAAAATGCTCATGTGCTCAGAATTCAACACACTTCCTTCTGGTCAACTAGGGATCCTCACATTGAATTATCCATTAGAGGCAAGTCATAATTTCAAACTCTAATGGCTGGGATGTAGCAATTATTTACAGTCCGCAAAATGCGCACCGGGAAGCCGCAGGAACTCAGAGGCTCTTTTTCCCCGCAGGCCGAGGGATTTGCTGCTAAGCCTGAGTGGTGACGACCATTAGGCCTGGACGAGCTATTAACAGCAGTTGGGATTCTTCATTGGCCTCAAAACCTAACAATAATAAGCAAGAGTTTGACGAGTATACTCATTATCCCCAATATTGACTTTTACCATTGTGTTTTACTAGCAGGGATGCAAACGTGTCACCTTTCGGCGAAATTCGACGTTTTGGATCCAAAATATGTCATTGGTGTGATTCGTGTAGATCTGCGACAGAGTGCTGCTCTATGCCATCATGACGTTGTTTTTGAATGATGCTCGAGTTGTGTGCTTCAGTCTTCCTGTCTTCTCTGTCAGCTAAACTCCAACTACAAACTTAAGTAGCAGAATACCATGGCATGATTTGATGGTGGTATACCACGAAATACCACCATTCCTGGCATTTACCACCACTCTAGATGCCAGGAATGGCATTTACAGATACTGACTGAAATAAGGGCCACTTCACACTTGGCTGACTAACACCATGCCTCAAATTCTACCAACCATAATAACAGTATCCCATATGATTAGGTACAAGCCCATTACCTGAATAAATGCACTGTGTTTATCATTCTTTAAGAATAGACTTTATGATATACCGCACATTCTTAGTTATATATATATTTCCACTATATTCTCTTACCATATTTCCTCTCTCTGTTTGTTGCACTCTGTTTAGCTAAACACATCCATTATTTCATGCTGGTGATTATGAATGCACCGTCCCTGATGTGTGCCTTGACCCTGAAATGCATTATCTGTCCATGACACTGACACACCATTTATCTCTGTTTACAAAAATGACATCAAATCCATTTTCTGTGTGCATGTGCCACCTCTCTTTTTTTTTTTTGTCCATCCAAATTCTATCACGTTTTCACATAGTAGTGTGGTTCTTCCAGTTTCTCCCAACCCTTCTCTTTGGCTCTTTTCTCCTCTTTTCATCTGCTGCTGAGATTTCTGTTGCTAATTGCTCCTGTGGGGATTGTCCACAGTACTGAATGTATGTAAGTCGCTTTGGATAAAAGCGTCTAACAACAAATAACAAATGTTGACAATACTGGTCTCTGATCTTGTCGTGGCATTTTTTTGCGCTTGTTATAAACCGTGCCACATTAACAGGGCTACACGTCTTTACTCGCATAATGAACAGTCGACATCCCAACTCTGCAGTCACTGACTGTTGTGTCTCGTCATATGTGTTAGTTATGTTTATGTATTTTGTATAAACCTGTTGTCTTTCATTTCAGGCCCTGTTTTCTTCCTCCCCCTGTGTGTTTTTCCCGCCTTCATCAGTGTTTGCCCCGCTCCTGATTGTTTCCACTTGTTCCCACTCACCTCATGTTTAAATAGTCCTGTCTCTCCCCTGTCCTGTGTCAGTTCGTCTTGTTTGTTTCCTCGAATGGTCGTGCCAAGCCTCAACTCAGAAAAGATTGCTTTCTCTCATGTCAGGTTTTGTTATGTTTGTTTATTTTGCAACCTGGTCTCACCAGAATGTGTGACTCCACCACGACTCCTTAACACCGCATTGCGTGGTGGAGTCACTAACTCTGCTACATTTACGTGTCTGCACCACGCAAACAACCCCAAAATAAAGTGAATGAGACTCCTTTGTCGTGGTGCACACACGCATTTCTTCAACGTCCAGCAGTGAGCTTTTATTCTGTAAAACGTTTTTAAAATCTACTTTATAGCTTGTAGTAACTCACGGGAAGCTTCTTTTATTTTATTTGTATTCATAATAATTTGTATTTTTATTCAGGATGTATTATGGTGCATGAGTTACGAATGTTTGTTCTCAGAAAACAGTGCATTGTGTGTAATACAACGAAATCCGCTCATTCCTGCTCTCGGTGTGTCATAACCATAGACTGTATATGGTCATCACAAACTGTCAAACTGTCAAACTGTCAAACTGTCAAAACTCTGTACTCAAACCGGAAGTACTCGGCCGCACACCCAGCCACCGGAAGTTGATAGACGCCATCTTGTGCACAGAGCCTATACCATCCTTAATAAATGCCATCCTTATAAATGTATATAAATACAGTACCGTTTTAAATGATACTTATATTTTAATTATGTTTGATTCCATTAATTGAATTAAATATGTTTTAATGAATTCTACTGAAATGATTGTTACATTTTCATCATGTAACTATTTTTGTTCTTTTATTTTCCTCCCCAGAAAACAGTCCCACCTCCTCTTGAAGACATTTTGCCTCCTGCTATGGACTTCAGGTTCACATCAGGTAAGCCCTTGAGTGTGTCAGACTAGTTGTTGCTTCACAGATTAATTCAAGACGTGTTATGTTTACATACTAATGTAATGAGCATCAGGTAAACGTACCCATTTCTATTTTTTGAATCACAGATGGGATGGAGATGTAAACTATGCAGCATGTCACCACTCAAAGTGATATGTTAAAACATTATCGACTCCATCGTGGAACCTTTGGACAGAAACGTGCCTTGCCCTGCATTCATGTAGACTGGCCTGCGCTCTCACTTATCAAGATAAAAGTTAAAATAATCATCTGTTATTTTTATTCTAGGACCCATGTGCCACTTTATATACATCTCTGAGCATGAGGTGGGGTTACAAATAAGTAGTTGGACATTTTATGAACTATATCAATATCATGACCATGTGGTTCAATTTCTTGCAAACCAGCCTTTTTGTTGATGGCTTAAACCCCTTGTAATGCATGTGAATAGCACATCTGTTACCGTCTGTTAACAGCTAATGTAAACTGGCTCGTTATGATTTCAAGACGGATGTCTTGTTGTTGAGGAAAACATGGTGTGTCCTGATTTGTACTCAATGTAGTGTTTTGTTTGTATATACAGGGAACAGCAGAGGTCTAAGTGCAACAGGCTCGTGATGCACGGCATGAAGTTATACGTTGCCCACGAGCCAGATGCAATTGGAATAACCATCAAGTAATAACCATGTGTCTTGAAATAAAAAAGCTTTCTTTCTCTGATATGCTGCATATAGTGTTTGTTTTACTGTGCTTTATAGCCTGGTATTGACTTCAGTTATCCAGTGTTCGTGATCAGTTGTGCAAAACATTTAGCTTTATTCCATGTCTGTTGCATATCATTAGTGGATGAATGTATGTGTTCTGTTGATAGGTTATAGACTTTCTACTGTTCTCAACTGTTTTTCACTTTAATTGGATAGTCCTAACACATGCCTACAAACGCTTAGTGGAGAATGCCTACTAAAAGTATACTGATAGTCAACTCTAGATCAACAGATCGTCAACTAAACTCTAAAGTTGCTTATCTGTTGATCATCAACTAATGCTTAATGTAATCTTTAGTTGACATCTTGACTCTCAGCAGATTATCAACAGATAGTCGACATGACCCTGTTGACTTTCAACTGACAGATTGATTTTGAGTAGTTGATTGTCAATTTTGAAGATGTTGACACAATCTACAGATAGTAAGGTTGAATATCGGTTAATAACCTGTTGCAAAAAACATGTTGACAGTCAACAGACACTTTTTGTAAAATCTATAGATCAACACTTGAGATGTACCTTATATTCTACTGGCAGTTAGTTAAATGCATGTTAATTGTCTGTTGAAACAGTGTTGTTGAATGTCAACTGATGACTTATAGAGTGTTAACTATGGACTATCAAAATAAAGTGTTACCGTAAATCTTACTCCACGTTTTGTTCAGTGTACCCAAACATCATATTACCATTAACACCACAACATGCACCTGTCCTTGATCAGAAATGCCTGTTATTTAAAAGTAAAATCCATGTATTAATGCAACCAAGAAGCATTAGAGAATTGTGGAAATAGTATCCATCACGTAGCTAAGACAGGAAATGATCTGTGGAGATAACCTCTTCAGAACCTCTTATTTGATTTGCTTGAATGTGTTCTGTCATAACTCGGCCCTAGATTTTCTGCCTGGATTTTTTTGTATCTGTTCTTATTTTGTAATGTTGGAGCAAACACAGTAGTGGTGGCTTAAAGCCCACCTCTGCTCCGCGCCGTTCGTTAGATGAGCCTGGTCAGATTAATAAGAGAAGGAGTTCAAAACACCGGCATAAAAGTTATAACAATAATCTGATTTTAATGGTAAAAAACACCAATACAAATTACAGAGCACTCTGGACTCCCCGCTCTACTGCTGTGCGATACAGGTATCGGGACCAGCCAGTCAGAAACAAGGGGGGCATTTTGCATGAATAAACAACAGTATATATGGACATTTTTGGGGCGGAGATGTGGGTCGGCTCTTCCGTCCCATTTTACTCCTAAGTGAAGCGTGAGAGCCTCGGAACTAGTCAAGGTCAGAATCACTTTTTATCTTCCACCTAACTTCACTCCTTTACTTTCCCAGGGAAGATTTCACACAAACTATTCTTTCCCAAAACAATCAAACATTGTACACAGATATATTGGTGCTTGAGATTATACTGGCCCCAGGAAGAACCTTGAATAAGAACATGTGCATGTGCTGGTGGGGGGGGAAAGTGTATGTGTGTGTGTGTGCTGATATCTGGGTCAGTGAGTGTATGTGAGAAGGGTTATATATATAGGATTACTTTAAAACAGTCCCAAATAATACATGTTCACTTCAATACAGTTCAAGATAATACCTGTTTACTTTAATACAGTTTAGAACAATATCTGTTTGCTTTACTAAGTAAACACTGTTTTTTGTAACCTGACTTTGTTGAGTCGTGCTTTTGTTTTCTCGATTTCTGACTAAATGTTTGTTGAGCCTAAAATTCCTTTATGATGGCTCGCCACTCGCGCTTGATCATTCCATGACATTTTCTTTGACTTGAGCATCACTCAGAGAATTACATCAAATATCCGTACCTCCGGAAAATGATCCTTGACTCCCTCATTACACACAGTGATTATGTCGTGTGTGATAATAACAGCTAGTAAACCATCTGTACTACCAGCAGGTAGTGCACATAAACACCTACAGTGTGCTAACATGTTACTCTTCAGCCCACATCTCTCTGGTAAGGCAGAAAGAGAGGCATTGCTGTTCACAATACAACTAAAAAATAGCCTTTCTCAGTTTTCATTTCGTGCCTCCTCGTCTCCTTGCTCCTCAATCCTCTGGCTTGCGACCCGGAAATTGATCTCTTATGGCACCAGCTCCATCATGCTGGAAAAGGCATTGTTCGTCACCAAACTGAGTTCTTAGGCACAATTGAGAGTGAGCCCACTCCCTTGGCTGAGAAGCAACCACACACATGAATGGTCTCAGGAAGCTTTACTGTTGGCATGACACAGGACTGATGGTAGCGCTCAACTTTTCTTCTCCAGACAGGCTTTTTCCAGAAGCCCCAAATAATCAAGGGTATTCAACAAGAGAAAATGATTTTACCCCAGTCCTCAGCTGTCCAATCCCTGTACCTTTTTACAGAATTTCCGTCAGTCCCTGAGGTTTTTCCTGGAGAGAAAATGGCTTTTTTGCTGCTCTTTTCGACACAAGGCCATCCTCCAAAGATGCAGTCACATCTGCCTGCTGACATTCCCGAGAAGGCTCTGCACTGGTGGTGCCCAGATCCCACAGTTGAATCTACTTTAGGAGATGGTCCTGGTGCTTGCTGGACCTTCTTGGGGCCCTGAACCCTTCTTCACAACAACTGAACCTCTCTCCCTCAGGTTCTTGATGAGATGGTTGATTTAGGTGCAATGTTACCAGCAATATGAAGCCCTTTTTGTGCAAAGCAATGATGACTGCACATGTTTCCTCGTAGGTTAACAGGAAGAACAATGATTCGAACACCGCCCTCCTGTTAAAGCTTCCAGTCTGTTCTTCTCAGCAGACACAGTGATCTCCAGCCTGGTCCTCATCAACACTCTCACCTGTGTTAACCAGAGAATCACTGACATCACAAATGTGTTTTTGGGGATTAAGTTCATTTTCATAGCAAAGACGGACTTTGCAATTCATCTGATTAGTCTTCATAATTAACATTCTGCAGTATATTTTGCCATCTTATAAACTAAGGCAGCAGACTTTGTGAACATTTATATTTGTGTCATTCTCAAAACTTTTGGCCACGGCTGTAGCCTCATTGTTCACTTGTCAAGTTACAGTCACTTACAGTATGGACATTATATTTAAATCTAAACTTGCTCTTATCATCGCAGTTACATGTCCCTGTTGTCCTGGACAAACATACTCTTTGTCCCTCATGTGGTTTGTTTGCACAATCTAAACGCTCCGTCTTGAAGGACAGCGCAATTCCTAAAATTCATCTGGAGGATAGAGGGGGAAGGGGGCTTTTCGGAGCGAGGAAATATCTGTGTTTCCTTTGCGGAAGTATTTTCCACATAAAAGAGGCTTGACACACAGCTGGAATAACCTCAAGCCAGGACTCCACAGATGTAACTGTTCCTTTTCTAATCATAAGTTGTGGTCGTTTAAGATAATCAACTTTGTGAACAAGCTTTCTGCCCTTTATTGTTTGAGCTCATAAGGAGCTGTTCTTATCGCTGACTGCTGTAAATATAATAAATATCACTCATATACATAATATTTGAAGGTTGACGATGTTACTGAGCCTATTCCCACTGCCTGTTGTCTGTTGCCGAGGAAACCGTGAACCCAATGGATGCAGAGTGGAGGTTTGATGAGGTGGTGAACTTTTTTGATTATCTGGTGTCATGGAAATGTGTTAACAATGTAACTGAAGTCAAGAAAAAGGATGGAAGAGATGTTGAAGAGCGATGAAACAGCGTCCGCTTTGCCTCGTTTGGCCCAGGGCCAAACCAATGGGGTCCAGTTGTGGTATGACAGCAGGCAGGAAGATGTTCAAGGTTTCTGATCATTGTATTTATACATTTTCTTTGGTAATAGCTTGATAAAAAGTATTAAACATATCATTGACTTCAGACGAATGAATCCAAACATGTCAGCTGATAAACATAGTTTAGGGGTTTAGATTGCTTTAAACATGTGATCTGAATAAACAATTGATGTTCTTGCAAACTGTATCGGGTCTGGCGTATATGATTATCTAAGCTGTGGCCGTGACAACCTGACAAACTAAAGCGGAGATAGTATGCATGACAATACACAGTCCCATTAAGAAGTTAACACAGATGTACATGGGTACATCTGTGTTAACTTCATATGGATGAAGTACCGCAGAATGATAAAGGAACAAGGTCACTTTTTATATTACATGTATATATTTACTTAGTCCTGAACCTTACTTGCACCAGTTTGTCGATTGCACTTTTTAATTGCACTGTTTTTTAAATTTTATTTAAGAAAAATATTGTATGTGGCATTGTTGGAGGACCCGGAGACTTAATAGTTAATTGCCATTGCTATTGAGCATATGACTAATAAACCTTTGAATCCTTTGAATTTGCCTATTTGTAATAATGTTATTTGAAATAAAATCACATCAGATTTATTTAATAAAAATAATAATAATAATATAAACATAAAATACATGCAGGGGAAAAATTAAAATAGACAACAAATACAAAAAATGTATGGAGGGTCACAGTATTATTTAAATGAACAAACCAGATGTTAAATGATAGAGTAAGTAGGCTAATCTAAACAAGTCTTAAAGGTCTCCTATTATACTATTTTTAGGCATATATTATAGGTCTCAGATATATAAAAAACATGTTTATGAAGTGTTTTGCTCAAAAATACCAAACAGATCACCCATTCTAGCCATGCCTCATAGCCCTCTATTTCAGCCCTGTCAGAGAAGTGCTGATTCTGGGTCTGTAGCTTTAAAAAAACAAATGATGATCCAAACCACATCGAGGATTATTTCTGAAACAGCATGGAGCTTGAATGCTTTTTCTCTTGCAGGTTTACAACAAGGTGAGTACCTTTTTATATTTCCTGCTTCTTTACACATACTCTCTCCATTACAGGTTAGCTCTGAGCGTTAGCATGCTAATGTAAACAAAGAGCATATTACAAAATGTTGGGCATTATTTCTGATACAGCGATGTTTCTGATAGGGCCATGGGTGTAAAGCCAGCCCACATTTTCGATATTACATCATGTCATTGTTCCCCCGTTTTTAGAGATGTGGGAGGAAAAGAGAGGGTTTTATTTTCTGACACTTTGTGAGTTCTCTGACACACCGGGGACACATATTTATGTATAAAACACATCAAAAAGTGCATTTTGAATGACAGGAGACCTTTAACTCTAGATTAAAAAGTTTAGAGGTGGGATTTGAATGAAGATTACACCCTTACTCCGAGTCAACACGCTGTACCTGGCGGTCTGCAATCCAAAGCGTCACCAATTATTCCTATTATTCTCCTGCAGGAGCTAGAATCTAGCCCTGTTTGTCTCTGCAGTAGAAGGTAAGTGTTTGTCGATTTGCAGACATAATTAAATATTCATCATCTGGCTGTCATTCTTATATCTTGTTTATTTTTGACTTATCTGCTAACAACACACAGCAGCCTGTGGCTCAAACTAAAATGTTACTGCTGCATACTGAACAAAACAACACTCATTGTTTGTTAAATGGCTTTTATCTGTGTCTCCTACCAAGCATACAAGTACATCACCCTTAAAAAAAACAGCCACAAGGTAAGATACAAAGCTATGGGGCAAATCATTTGACAACAACATTTTTTAAATATGCATTATCATTTATTAAAAACATATTTTTTAAATAGACAAAGGATTCCAAGAAAGCTTATTTGTTCTGCAGCTTAAATACAGTAGGACCATCTAGAAAATATGTCAGCATGCTGTAGATAAATGATTCTTACTGAGAGGCCTCTGTGACTGGACTGCCCATTGTTACACATTCAGGAAATATATGTGTATCATTATCTACAGTATGGTCCTCGACATTCGATGGTTATTATAACCATGAAATGTTACTATGCATTTCTGCTTTTGATGCTTCTGGCTCCAATTATGTTTGCCATTTTGGATAAACTTAAATATGGCATGATGTGGGCCCATTGGTCATTTCTGTATTGTCTGACAGGTATAGCTACTGAAACTAGCATGCTAACAGACTAGCCCCGGTCTGGCCTGTCTTCTATTGCCACTTTATCTTCGAGGGGTAGTGAGTGACTCACTAAAGCTTCAGTCTGACCTCAGTACAACACGAGTGGATGAGGAAGTAGAGCGGCCCCTGTGGATTTTTGAAGTTACAGGGTCTGTTCATTGGATATGATTCAAAGTGGCAGAACCAAGAACATTGGACATTATTCCCCATTCCCCCAATTGCCAGGGGTTGCTCTACCCGGAGGAGAGTGTGCGTGCGGGGGCTCTGGAAGATCGATCTTAGGAATTAGATGGAACTCAGCAATTGCAAACCCCAGCACAGAGGGTCTAACCCAGAAGACTTATTTGACTCCCCCTTGCATCAACAGACTTTCTGATGCTGAATTCCACCAACATGTTGTGATTTCTGGTGCTTGGATGTCTGCTGCCTGAATTAAAGTTGCTGTCGTCCCTGACTGGGGGCCCTTCTCTCTATAGAATTGGAGGGATGAAACCCTCTTTAATGATCACACATGCAGAGCACACAGTGAAATGTGTTCTCTGCTTTTAACCCATCCTATAGGAGGAGCAGTGGGCAGCTATTGTACAGCGCCCGTGGAGAAATGGGAGTGGGCGGGTTGGGGGTTGTTTGGTGCCTTGCTCAAGGGCACCACGGCAGGGCCAAGAAGGTGAACTGGGACCTCTCCAAGTAGCAGTCCACACTCCATATTTTAAGTCTGTACTGGGACTTGAACAAGACTAAGGCCACGTTTACATGGAGACGAAATGGGTTGTATCTGCTACAGTTCTCTATCGTATGGACGGTTCGTCCACACGAGGCCGTAACGGAACCGGGGAAACTGAGCCCTCAAACGATAACGGCTCCAAAGGTGGGTAGATCTGCGGACGACACTGTAAGAGTCGGGAGGACCTGATAATTTATTCCGGGAAATTACTCAGACATACTAATTGACCTGACCGAAGTTATTGAGTCTATGTAAGTTTACTGCTTGGCTCAGAGATCCACCAACGTCAGCAAGATCTCACCTCTATTAACTCC
Organism: Pogonophryne albipinna; assembly: GCA_028583405.1. Lineage (NCBI taxonomy): Eukaryota > Metazoa > Chordata > Actinopteri > Perciformes > Artedidraconidae > Pogonophryne > Pogonophryne albipinna. The sequence continues at coordinate 42,056,655 of CM053251.1, forward strand.
TGAAGAACCAGGTTCAATAAACTGCTGTTTCAATTCAGACGACTCCCTAAATCTGTTTAAGCGATCCCGAAGGATTTTGATATCAGTAATGAGGTGTGGCCCTACCTAAGTGTGAGTGAGGCAGGGTGAAATCTTACCTTTGAAGCAGGAGAGGAGAGCGCAGATGTCTTTTAAGTTGTCCCAGTCCAAAAGGTGGGATCAGTTTATTTGAAGAAAAATACGTCCAAACTAATACAGGGTTTTTACCTTCTCTCTTTACAACATTATAATCACACTAAACATATCATGCTGGGGTTATTTTCTAATCTAAAACCTTAATTCATAGTTCACCCATTAAAGTCTTCCGACGAAATTCAAAAGGAATTTCCTTGTGGTGGCGAAGGTTCTCTAATTAGTTCTAAAATCCTGACACATTTAAGAATGGTAGGCTTAAGAATTCCAACTCATTTATTAATGATTGGTCTAAGAAGTCCATCACATTTAAAGAATATTTTGGTCTAAGAAGTCCGTTCAAAACTTTCATCTAAACCATTTCCTCAGCATTCAATACACAGAGATTTAAGCAATAGTTACCCAGCTCTGAGGGACAGAGCCTACCCGGAGAGAGTATACCAGGGGAACCCCCCCTCTCTCTCGCTCTCTCCAAAAAGCCAGTGGCCGTGTCACAATTCAGGGGTTGTATCCTTCGGGGTACGCAGCCTACGCGGTCGACGCAGGATGCGGCCGACGAGACCGCGTAGGCTGGAGCGAGCGGCCTACGAAATGAGACGGTCTAGCCTACGGAGCGCTTCGTATTTACGTCACGTGATACGCGCTGTTCGGTTGCGTTGCTCCAGCAGCCTGCTAGCTAATTAGCTGAAAATGATCCAGAAACTTTACTTTTACATTTTTTGGAGATCACCGTCGGTGATGAAATAAAGAGAACCATGGGCAGGTAAATAAGATGAAGCTGTTCCTTTAGCCCCCAGTAATGTTACATTAGTAAGTTAACAAATTAATTAAATATAGCTGATGTAATTTAATCATATTATTTCATATTTCAAATAAGTCTTAATTTTTTTGTACTAATAAAACAATATGTTTTTAAATCATTTCATTTAATTTCAAACCTTTATTTAATCAGATTGGTCCCATTGAGATCATAGATCTCTTTTTCAAGGGAGACCTGCAGCATATAGGTTCCACATGAAACATAAAACAATAAAGGACATCATACATTATATTTACAGGATACATTTACCTAGTTATAGACATTTACAAGTGCCCATAGTATCAACGAGCATTTCATTTAGCCTAGCTTTAAAAACATGCAGAGGAATGAGATTGCTCAGTTTCAATTCTTGCTGAAGATTGTTCCAAGCAAGTGGAGCTGCGCACATAAAAGCTGTCTTACCTAAGACAGTCCTTGCTCTTGGCACATCTAACAATACTACATCATGCGATCTCAGACAATAGCTGCTTGCAACTCTCTGTTATCAGAGAGCAGATATAATACGGGAGTTTACCCAACAAAGCTTTATAAATAAACGTGTACCAATGACTGAGCCTCTTTACAGTAAGTGATGGCAAACCTGCCTTGGCATACAGGGTACAGTGATGAGTAAGTGCTTTACAATTTGTGACAAATCTCAGTGCGCTGTGATAGGCGGCATCTAACTTGTTCAGGCAATAGGCAGGTGCATTCATATACAACAAATCACCATAGTCCAGCACAGGTAAAAAGGTCACAGAGCCTTTTCCTGGCCTCAAGCGAGAAACAGGACTTGTTTCTTTAAAAGAAACCTAGTCTAACCCTCAGCTTTTTAAGCAGGTTATTGACATGAAGTTTAAAAGTAAGACAATCATCAAGCCAGATACCTAGGTATTTATAACAGGTAACCACTTCAAGTACTTGTCCTTGCATAGTAACAATATCCAAAACTGGCTCTGGTGTCTTTTTAGCTTTTGAAAATAGCATTACCTTAGTTTTATCAACATTTAAAAGAAGCTGAGTCTGAATAATGTTAAAAACAGCCTGTAATTTAACACCAGCCTCCTTAATCGAGGAACCTGCACAGTACATCACGGTATTGTCCGCATAAAAAATGTAAAGTAGCTTCATTCATATTTTCACCTAAACTGTTGATATATATGGAGAATAAAAGTGGACCTAAAACAGAACCTTGAGGAACGCCATTAGCAATGTTTAACCACTCAGAAGACAGCCCATCAAAGTGAACACATTGGGACCTTTCAGAGAGGCAGTTCACAAACCACCCTACTGCATGGCTGGATATGCCAATACTGAGTAGCCTCTGCTTTAAGATGCGATGATCGACAGTATCAAACGCTTTGGAAAGGTCAATAAATAGAGCTGCACAACTCTGCTTATTATCTAAAATACTCGTAATGTCATTCACCACTTTCATTGTGGCAGTGATGGTGCTATGCTGCTTTCTGAAGCCTGACTGATGTTTAGACAGGATATCATTTTTACATAAAAACTCCTTTACTTGTTCACTCACTAGGCGTTCGAGCACCTTCGCCAGAACTGACAATTTAGAGATTGGCCTATAGTTATTTAAAATAGTTGCCTCCCCTCCTTTTAGCAAAGGCAAGACATAAGCTGACTTCAATACTTTTGGAATTGCATTTGTGCTGAGGGAGAGGTTAAAAAGAGTAGTAAGAGGAAGAGCAATAAAATCTGCAGCTATCTTTAAAAAGAAAGGTTCTACGTTGTCCGGGCCAGCCGGTTTCTTAGGATCTAACTTGGTTAAAGCTTCATGAACAACATTAACAGTAAAAGGAGTAAAACTGAAAGGGTTTTCCAGACCACATTGTTCAGAGTCACGGATTGGGGTGTTCACAGAAGCAGAGTTAGAAACAGAATCAAACAGAGAGCCACAGGACACAAAATGCTCATTAAAGCAATTTAGCATAGTAGCCCTGTCCGATATAGTGCCAGATGCTGTGGTAAGGCACGGAGGTAGCTCATTACGGATCTCACCGGTGGATATCGATTTTATGGCTTTCCAAAATTTCCTAGGATTATTTAGGTTTTCTGTGGTAACTGACAAATAGTATTTCGACTTAGCACTTTTGACATGTGAAGTGAAGCTATTTCTTAGCTGCCTAAAACGCAGCCATTCTACCTCTGAGCCTGATTGCCTAGCCTTTGCCCAGGCCTTGTTTCTCTCATGCAGGAGACTAGACAGTTCAGCAGAAAACCAAGGATTGTCTCGTCCCTTTACTCTAAATGTACACAGGGGTGCATGTCTATCAATGATCTCCATAAAACCAAGATAAAAATAAGACCATGCAGTTTCTACATCAGCACACAGATCGATTTTTCCCCAATCAAACCCAATCAGATCATGAACAAAACCCTGCTCCACAAAATGTTTTATGTCTCTCTTAATAATAATAATACAAGGTTTAACCTTTTGAACCTTAGTGTCCCTACTTGTGGCTACAACACAGTGATCACTCAGATCATTCGCAAATACTCCCACAGATAAGTATTTATAGGGAACATTAGTTAAAATGAGATCAATTAGGGAGGATTTATTAGGGGACTTAATGTTAGGGCGAGAAGGACTGTCAACAATCTGAGTAACATTCAAAGAAATACAAAGGTTTTTATATTCTCCTTCTTCCCCTAAACCAGCCCAGATGATGTCCCACTGACCCCAGGTCAGCACCTCCAGGTCCAGCAGCACCGTTGTATTAATAAAATTAAACTGAAGACCGTTTAATGACCTAGAGATATCCTATTATTCCACTGCACACATGTTGTAAATAATGGTTAAAACCTCAGTAAATGAAATAAACAATGTGTTTAACAATTACAATTTAATATTGTATTTTCATCTAATCACAAAGTAGAGGTAAGAATATATCCATCCTCTCTCTGCAGCTTCATGTCTTCTATTATTATAACTTTCATCATTGAGACAGGAAATCAATCATGTTATTTAACATCACCAGCAGTAACACAAATATCAGCAAAAGTGTGTTTATGGAGTTGTTTATTTGTATTATATGTGCAGCAAGTATATAGAAGCAGCTGTTTGGGGAATCAGACAGACTCAAGCTATAATCGTTAAATATCTATTAAAAGAAAGGACACATACAAAATCAAATTCTGAAACTAAGACAAGTCTGTAGGACGGCAGTAAGCAGAGGTCTGGGTGGAGGATGTTCCTGATCGCCGTTTTGCTTTCTCCAGCACCTCGGGGTGTCCAGGTGGATGGAGCTCTGTCCTGATGATCCGCTGGGGTTAGGGGTCCTTCTCCAGCTCCTCGGGGGTCCAGGTGGATGCAGCTCTGTCCTGATGATCCACTGGGGATAGGGGTCCTTCTCCAGCACCTCGGGGGGTCTAGGTGGATGCAGCTCTGTCCTGATGATCCGCTGGGGTTAGGAATCCTTCTCCAGCACCTCGGGGGTCTAGGTGGATGGAGCTCTGTCCTGATGATCCGCTGGGGTTAGGGGTCCTTCTCCAGCTCCTCGGGGGTCCAGGTGGATGCAGCTCTGTCCTGATGATCCACTGGGGATAGGGGTCCTTCTCCAGCACCTCGGGGGGTCTAGGTGGATGCAGCTCTGTCCTGATGATCCGCTGGGGTTAGGAGTCCTTCTCCAGCACCTCGGGGGTCTAGGTGGATGCAGCTCTGTCCTGATGATCCGCTGGAGTTAGGGGTCCTTCTCCAGCACCTCGGGGGTCCAGGTGGATGGCAGCTCTGTCCTGATGATCCGCTGGAGTTAGGGGTCCTTCTCCAGCAGATCCATTTCTCCAGAATTGTCCTAATTACAGAGAAAAACAAGAAAAAAAGAAAAAAGTGAATTAATCATATTAAACACAGGGTTGCAAAAGTATTATTGCAAAATGTAACTCTAAGCATTTCAGACAAACAATCCTTAAGGGATCATTTAAAATGATGTACTGTTCTGGGGCCTCATTTATAACACCGTGCGTAGGATTCACGTGGGAAGGTTGCTTACGTAGTAGAAATCCAAAAAATAGGTACAGAAATGTTCCGACATTTTCCGATTCACCAAACATTGCGTACCGGCGAGGAAAGTGCGTACAGCACTTCCTACGCCGGTTTCCCTTTATAAATCACAATCGACTCGAAATGCGGCGCAGCTTTTGCGGGCTTCACGTAACGCCCATATTTGCCTATAAATAGTCAAAGAAACGCCCATTCATTCATTCTGACTGACTTTATGAAGAAGATCGCAGGAAATGACGACAGAACAGCTAAAAAAGACATCTCGCACCGTGTCAGATTTTGGTTCTTTTGGGGTGGTCGAGATAAATCATATTGTTTGGTGGATGCAGTTTGAACCAGAGTAGCAGCATGGAGGTCGGATCGTCACCAAAATAAATAAATAAGTGGTCCGAAAAAGGTTCATGACAAAAACAATACACATAGCCTTCCTCAGGCAGTGTGTTTGTACCGGGGAGAGGAGACCCCCCTTTATGAGAAACTGTAAGAAATGATCGGGGAATCCCTCCGGAGTGGAGTCATGACGACTGGATCTGAATTATATTTTCGTATTTGGTGGTTTGTGTCCCAGCTGTCGATCAGCTGTGCGCAGCGTCTCCACTGCAGCAACTCTATATCCACCAGTTAAAGGAAATACAACTAATGTGTTGTGTTATAGCTGTACAATTTACCACATATGGTGTTCTTAGTTTCCATACCTCCTGTGTTTTACGAGCGACTTATCAAGTCTTAGCAAACGGCATAAAACATGTTTAAACATGGTAGTATATAAAACCATGCTCGTACAACCTAGAAATGCAAAACCGCATCATTTATGAGAAAACATTTCATAACATTAACACAACATATTGGAGGTGGTTTTAAATAACATATCCGTATTTATTTATTTCTCCAAGTTATGTTTTTGTGTGCACTGAGGAGTCTCAAACAGGCGTTTGTTTAATCATTTTAAGATCAGCTTTAATCAATGTTTGAAAATGAATTCTTCATATATGATAAATGAGAGGTAACATTTTATTTATGGTATTATTTCCACATATTTCTCTCCATTCTTCCTTCTGCCAACGGTGTCGCAGTTTCTCGTCTCTCCCGTTTTTGTGCTTAGTGCGTACGCATGGGTTAGAGTTTGCGTGGAGGACCGCACGTTTTCCCGTCAAGTTAGTATTTTATAAATCGCAAACATTGCGTAGAAACTGGCGTACGCCATTTTTTGACCGTATATCCCTTTAGAAATGAGGCCCCTGGTTTTTAAAAAACTAAAGAGATGAAGACAGTCACACCTGCATCCCTTTGACAGCACAAACTAACATCAAGCTAAAGGCTGCTGTCTATTTTTGATTGTCTTATTATTATGGGATTAGGATAATTTTAATACACTTTAATCTAAATAAAAGATGATCAAATCTGGTGGAAATATTTAAAATAGGCTTTTCTTTTAGCCTTACCTCAAAGCAGCATGAGCTGAATACAAAGGTTGTAATGTTGTCCCAAAGTTTAATAAACAGTAAAACATTGCAACATGTCAGAGAAATAAATAAAGCTAACAGCAGCTAAAATCCCACCGCACTGTAGGCTATACCGGTCTAAATGTTTTCACTTTGGTCTATTTATGTAATATAAAGTATAACTTAACTATAACAGAGCCAAGATCTCTGTATGACTTTAATAAACTTCTGAATTGAATTAAAAAATAAGTGTAAACAACAGTGCAGTACGTCCAGCTAGCTAGTTAGCGTCACATATGTATCCGTATTATTTAACGAAAATGTACGTTTTAATGCCCCTTGGGTTTGACGTGTGTGACGTTAGTTAATTTAAAGTAAGTTAAAACCCAATACTCACATGTATTAGTGATTCCTCCGCTCGCTGCTGCTTTTAAATCCATTCTGCTGGGGAGACCGGAAGCCATTTCATTTGAAAAAAACTCCCTCTTCCCTGCGCGCATTGCACCCTGGGATATGGTAGGCCGCGGAGTGTACATCAGATGTATCCTTCAAATTGGGGAAAAGTAGGCTGCATTCGTGGGCCGCATTCGGAGGAGTCGTCTTTTTTTTAAATTGGGACAGCCTTCTTTCGGCGGAAGTGACGTATGCGGTCTACGAATGCACCCTTCTAGGGATACAACCCCTGAATTGAGACACGGCCTGTGTCTTTATGCTCAACAACAGGATAGAACAACCCAAAGACACCTCCTCCACACCCATATTTGTGGAAACTGGGCATGGCCTCTGATGTACAGGACTGGACATGACCAGACATATTCTATTGGCTATGGCATAACCACCTTTTTGAGGCCTCAATGTATTTCTCCTTAAGTCCGGAGCCCCCCTCCCATTGTGAGAGGAGAGGGAAGAAACTGCCTACTCTCTTATCAGAGAGTAAGGCATAAATCATTATAGGCCTTACACTCAATTTAACAAACCACTTGTGTTTTGTTTATACTGTAAATATAGAAAAACCTATAATATGAAGCATTTTCATTGTGGGTTATACAAGAATATAATTGATTATATTTGATTATAACTAACTTTCGTTTTAAGTATTCAACATACTATGAAGATCTCAACACCCTCTTTTTAAAACGCTAAGTTATCAAAACAGCTAAACAACTCAAATGTTAAGCAGCCATACATATTCAAAAACCATCAAGAAGCATTCTCATTATGGGTTTATACAAGAATATGATCATATTTGATTTATAATTAACTTTTGTTTTAAGTATTCACTTGATACTATGATTTCAACAAAACGCTCTGGGAGGGCAAACGGCTCTGTGTGTACGTCTTATACATACATTTCCTGATAACGTTGACGCCATAGCCCCGCCTCTCCCCACCTCTGCTGCTCACCCCGCGTCATCCGTGTCATTGCTGATGTGTTTCGCCAACAACAATGGCAGATCACAGGGTTGCTTTCCTGCTCCAGACGCTACTGACCATGCTACAGATGTTAGTGCACAATCTATAGCTCCTCTACCACAACCATCAGCAACAAGTGGACATGGAGAACTACATGAACTACATGTTGCTAAATCCATCGCGGAGAATAAACAGAAGGGCAACCAGGCAATTTGTGGTGGAAGTACAGCGCCACTTACAGGCCCGGCATATGTACTACAGCGTCTCCAGCGGGTCGAGCGGTCACATGTGGACGGACACGTTTCTTGAGTTGATTCCGTGTGGATGGAAGACTTTTTTGATATCGACTAAGGTTTGTTTCCGTGTAAACGTGGCCTAAGGTGTAGGTTAATCTCTGATGAATGCCTCTTTGAATTTCATCCAATAAGCAAACTATCAAAGGTACAGAGAGCATACTTTATTTAGTGGCAAAAATGCAGAAATGACTTAAGTGAAATTATTGCATCAGCCTATATTTCACAGGCATCCTTTATGTGAAATATAGGATGCAAGATGATAAGAAGATGATAAAATAGCGCCTTTCATCAGGGGCGGACTGGCCATTGGGTCGGACAATTCACTAGCACTAGAACTTTTTTGCTAATTTTTCATATATGCAATAACAACCATTTTAAAGATAGTTAGCCTACAATTTAAATGACTGGCGCTCAAATCATCATGTTTTCCCAACACATTCATGTCAATATCTTCACATAATTCTATTCAAAATGAAATGCCACTCCTAGCTAGGGTTAGCTATAGGGCTACTTTTGCTAGAGTATTTAATTTATTCTATATCCTGACTGTCACAGCAGCCTCTATAAAATTAGAAATGTTGTTAAGTCTTTGTTCTCTAATTTTCCAAAGGCAAGACAATACACACATTGACACACAAACACATTCACACAGACGCACAAACACATACACACTGTGACTGACATTGCAGGTTGATCTGTGTTAAGGCTCTTGTTCCTGACAAATAAGTGCTGGGAACAAACAGTGAGGCGGCGTGGTGATGTTAGCTCAACACCTTCTCTTAATTAAACAGCTTGTCTCAGTTCTACCTGCTATCTGTGCAGGGAGATAAGGAGGGAGAGTGGGGGATATAACAGGCAATGACACTGTGTGTGTGTGGCGTGTGCGTGTGCGTGTGCGTGTGCGTGTGTGTGTGTGTGGTGTGTGTGTGTGTGTGTGTGTGTGTGTGTGTGTGTTCACATAAGAGAATGGACCCTGCAAGTGATGATGACGTATTGGTCCCCAATGTGAATAAAAAACAGTATATGTGTGTGAGTGTGTGTCTGTTTAAGTGTTTATGCTGTCGGTGTGTGTTGAGGTGAGTACTACATAGCCGATCCACATAGTCAGCCACATCTGTCTCTGTTAACACAGGATTTCCTGGATCTTGATGTTTGCATGTTCTCATAAAAGGGGCCTTCGGTTGGTCAATTCATAAAGTAATATATTTAATAAACTGTTTATTTCTAACTTTTACTTGTATTTTACAGCTCTTACACTTTAAACTTGATGCAAAAGATTTCAACTTCATACTCAATTATAGTATTCAGGTCTGACGCTGTCCCAAAATGAAGGATGCATCACTTTAGTTTTGGGTAATTTCAAAGTGAAATTAAATGTATTAATTGAATATTATCTTTGATAAATACCAATAGACTAATGTATTTACTAATTATTTTAGTAAAGTACATTTTTTAATATTCTTCAATATTAAAGGCACAATAAAGAACCAAGCTGTGACGCTCCCAACCAGCAAGGTCTAAAAACTGTTTGCTTCAGTCAGCCAAGCCAGTATGCTGCAGCACCTCTCCTTTTATGCAGCAGCACCTCGACCTGCAGGAGTAACGCACTCAAATTAAATAATAATATACACCACAGAATCTCAGGCTATGTACTCCAAAAAGATACAATAATATAAACTAAGGAAATGGCTCCTACATAACCGGCATCTAATTGTATTTTAGAGTACCACAAAACAATTATCAAATATACATTTTTAAAAAAGGAGCCTATACTGTCAGGACTTCTATTCATTTCATGAATCCAGTCATCTATCAATATGAATTGTGTGGTGTTACTCATCCTGACTACATGATATCATCGTGTCATCAGCGAAAGAAGACTCTTTGCTGCCGTCACTCTTCACATTCTAACAGCAGACAGATCTTGGTGATTGGCCTCTCCAGCACGCTGGTCTGTGTTTTAACTTTGACAGCTCGAATCAGTCCTTTAGTGTCTGCCATAGCTTCCAGCACTCTTCCCAGGATCCAAGAGCTACGGGGAGCAGTAGGGTCAACTACCATTACTACATCTCCAGGTTTAAAGCTTCTCTTCTCCTTGCACCATTTCTGTCTTTCTTGCATGAGGGGTAAGTACTCCCGGCACCAGCGTTTCCAGAATAAGTCTGCCATGTATTGCACCTGTTTCCATCGGCGTCTTACGACAGGTCCTTCTTGTCAAAAACTCCAGGGGGCATAATTGGCTGGTTTTTAAGAGCAAGATGTGATTTGGGGTTAGAGGCTCCAAGTCTTGAGGGTCATTTGAGACTGTTGTGATTGGTCGACTGTTCAAAATTGCCTCTACCTCACATAAAAGGGTTTGTAGCCCTTCTTCGTCCAAAGTCTGCTGCTTCAAAACAGAATAGAGAACCTGCCTCACAGACTTTATCAGACGCTCCCATACTCCTCCATGGTGGGATGAAACTCCACTTTATGCCCTTTTGCAGCAGAGCTTCCTGAATTCTGTGCTGGTTCAGAATGGAGAGGGCTTCCTTCAACTCTCTGAGCTCCAACAAAATGGCTCCCATTGTCAGATCTTATAGGTTTCACTTGACCTCTTCTGCATATGAATCTTCTCAAAGCGTTGAGTCTGTATCAAGTGAACTGGCGACCTCGATATGCACAGCTCTGCTTGTCATGCATGTGAACAGCACTCCGTACCTCTTTAATGTGGTACATCCTCTTTTGACTTGAATAGGGCCAAAGTAGTCCACACCAACATTGGTAAATGGAGGCATGTCTGGATCAAGCCTTTCCTGTGGCAAGTCAGCCATCTTCTGCTCTCCAACTTTGGCTCTTTGTCGTCTGCACAAAACACAATCTCCCAATATCTTTCTTACAGCAGAGTTGGCTTTGATGATCCAATACCTCTTCCTAACTTCAGAGAGGATGCGGTTTCTTCCTCCATGTCCAGTTCTTTCATGCATGTGCCTTAATATGAGAGTTGAAACATGAGAGTTTTTTGGCAGTATGACAGGGAACTTAGTTTCTTCTGGCATAGCTGCCCTCCTCAGGCGTCCTCCCAATCTTAGCACTCCATCCTTTAACACTGGATCAAGCTTGTAGAGGCTGCTTGTCCTTTTGACACCACGTTTTGTTGTTTGCTGTGCTGTCATTTCCTCTGGAAAATACTGTCTTTGGGTTTGGCATATGATGGAGTTTTCTGCCTTCTCAAGATCTTCCAGAGTAATGGTCTGTCCACCCAGTGTGGCCTTCATGTTTTCTATTTTCTGCTCAACATTGCTTTTGTTTTGAGCATCGGTGTTGGAGTCATTTAAAGTGGAAATAAGCTCTTTTCTCCTTTGAACGAGCCGTTTCAAGCCTTCTTTGAAGTTCAGGATCCATGCTACTGCAACTTTCAGTTTTCTCCAGCTGGAGAAATGCATGAGTAGCTGGCCTGTAGGATTTTCTGTGACTATAACTGTGTTGATAATAGCATTTATTTTGACCTCTAAATCATCGCAGGAGAGAGAGATGGATTCCAAGGGAAACAGCAGCCAGTCCTTTTCTGATTTCCAGAGCATTTCTGGGCCATGGATCCATGTTCTGTTCTCCATAAATGTGTCGACCTTTTGTCCTCTAGAGGCGACATCAGCAGGATTGATCTTTGTGTTCACATAGTGCCATTGGGTTATATCTGTGGACTCCCTGATGATGGAAATCCTGTTCGCAACAAATGTGTGAAACCTTGTGTTTTGGTTTGCAATGTATTTTAGCACAGATTGGCTATCAGTCCAAAACATAGAGCTTTCCAACTGTAGTTGCAACTCTGTTCTGAGTAATGTGTCCACTCTTGTAGCCAGCACTGCAGCAGCAAGCTCCATCCTGGGGATTGTGGTCTTCTTGAGAGGAGCTACTCTTGCCTTTCCCATCATGAATGCCACGTGAATGTTGTTATTGTGGTTCACCAGTCTCAAGTAGCTCACTGTGCCGTACCCCTGCTCACTTGCATCCGAGAAATGGTGGAGTTGTGCTTGGATCTGTTGGCCAAAGTCATTGGGCTTGATGCACCTTTTTACCTTGAAGTCAGTCATCTTCTGAAGATCTAGCTTCCATGTAACCCACTGCTTAGAAAACTTCTCAGGTATTTTCTCATCCCAACCATAGCTAGTGCTACACAGCTCTTGTAATATCAACTTGGCAGGCAGAGTGAAGGGTGCAAGGAACCCAAGAGGATCATAGATGGAGCTCACCATAGATAATATTCCTCTCCTTGTGTGTGGTTGTGG